>DWMG01001576.1:0-14907 GCA_018244855.1 Elbella merops
GGTAGATAATATTATTTATAATTTTCATATTAGTGGATTGTACTGGACTCATTTTTTAATTTACGAATCAATAAATATAAAGTGTAAACTGTTTGTTTTTAATTATATTTTAAAATACATTTGTAACATTATGTTTAAAACTCTAAGTCAGACTAACGAACGGAGGGTTTGACGGACTTGTTCTATGTACATAATATGTATTATTAATATAAAACCTTATAATAACAAGCAATTCAACTGTATGGTTATGGGTAAAAACCGCTCAAAAGAGGCATTGTCCTCTTGAACATAGATTCAGCAGTATACATGGACAGGTTGATGGTCATAAACAGTATTACGAATTATTCAATTGGAATAATGGATAATTATATCTATTATTACAATTTAGAAGTATGGATATTTATTTATTCTGAACGGATATGTACTGATGCTTCGCTTCGTAGAATATTTGGACATATAGATTGTAAAACGAATTCTCTAATAAAAAGTAGTTCAAGAGCCATTAAAAATAACACAAGGGCCTCTGCAATTATAAAGTGAACAACTGAAAGAATATTTTTAAATGAAATAAAATTTATTCTGTAATGTAATCGAAAATGTGTTATGTTTTCATTTTTGTTTTATTTGATCTAAGTATCTATAAATCAGATATCTTAATGACATTGTGAGTGCTATATTTAATAATTTTAATTTTTCTGAAGAAAGTGGAGGTCGACCGTATCTTTCAAAACTTTTTACTAAATGACACATGTACATAATTATGTGTGTACGTGTTTATTTATTCATATAGTATCTGAGGTTTACTTAACATATCTATAAAATAAAAATTTTTAAACAATACGTAAGACAGTACATATCAACATTTACTAATCTATTTAAAAAACTCGAGAATTTATTTCGTTTAAAAAGTTTTCAATTGAATCCTTTCTGTACGATCTCGAATGACTGAACGAATGATGGAATTCGTTTATGAATTTTCGCTTGCATTTTAATATTACCTGGATAAATAACGCTTTCATTATCGTGCATATTTTTTCGACACCTGATAGCGACAATTTGCAAAAATATTTCTTATTGACAATTGATTTGAGAAAGTTCATATTCCATGTATATTGAAGAATATGTTTTGGTATTTACCTAAATTCTTTTTATGAAACTTATACTCCTTCATCAGCTCATTGATCAGCTCATTCATCATTCCGATATTGATGACGGTTTACACAAAAACCTTCTCAGAAGCCAGATAACTATGTGACCATTCAGTAAGTCAATATCGGAATAAGTTCATATGTCTATACCATTATTAATTCATATTTTTTGTGGTGCTTTGATTAATCTATCCACCCATAAAATGATTTAGAGTATTGACTTTTAACTGCGAGAGTGTATTGCCATAATCCGGTGAGATCTGAAAATCTTATTATAATTTTAAAACACGCACGCACAGAAGCCTACAGCGTCGTAAGGATTTTATTTCTTGATTCTTGTAAAAATAATTTTATCTTTGCGTCGCCTAATGTCTTACCCGAAGGGACTTAGTAAAGTCAAAAGCCAAGGGCTACCGATAAATTTTAAACTCAGCTCAACTTTCGTAAAATTCCGATTTTTATCTTCATACCATCCCCTATATTTATTATCATAGAGACGACAACGTACAGACTTTCCATATAACTTACACACTTAATATACCTCTACGACATAATTTAAAAAAAAATGTTAAAAAACCCACAGCCTGTGATATATTTTATTCACCCATTCTTTCGTGTTTTTAATACGATAGACGATATTTGCATTGAACTAAATTAATTATCTCCAATTAATTTAATTATCTTAATGAGTTAAAAACACGTTCTTTGTTCCATGATTATTATTAGGGTTCAAATAATTCTGAAAATTTTCTACAACAAGTATTCCGAAGCCATAACAATTGACAACCAATAATAAATAATTACGAGTCTTCTCTCCATACAGCCATAGAATCCCGTTGTAGACAGCGTATCACTGTATGATTACCAGACATATATGTTCACAAATAAATATCCATAAAGTATTCTCGGATGCTCTCCAGTTGGGTGGTGTGACGATGTACGCAGAGTGGCTGGCAGGGGTTGGATACGAAGAGGTGAAGATCGAGCTCAGTATCGTGCTATTGGAGAGATCTATGTTCAGCAATGGTAGTGAATAGACTGATCATGATCGTGATGAAGAAAGTATTCTTACGATTCGTTTCAGGTGTCTCATACCAGATCAAAAGCAACAATTGCATCTAGTAGGTGCTCCTAGTTACTTACATACTACTAGTAGGCACTCGTTTGACATCTACATACATAATACCATTTCTGTACGAGCAGAGGTCTACATTTACGATCCATTTTTCCGTAAAACGTTGCAAGTTGCCTCATAACTCGGGATTATGACTTTGATTTGCCAATTTATCTCAATTGATTTATTGGGTTGTAGGGGTAATTTTATACCCCTGTTTTTTTAGATGAGCCTGACGGTTACAGTGGATGAACTTCACGAAAGTGATCCTTCAGTGTGTCGTGTCGTAAAATATTGAATGGGTATATAAAAATATTTCCAGTTTCAAAGCGAGAAAGCTCGCAATACAGTGTTCAGCCCTGATGGATGTGGTAGGCAGGAAAATACGACGCGTATAAAATTAGTTCATGGGAACAATAATGCCATACTATCTGATGGTATGTGAGTTGGTTAGATTTTATACGATGTGCCTGGGACATAGATTAGACGACCGTATCCTGGTATCATAATTCCACTTCTGCTGAGAAACAATTGTTATTAACGCTATGCGAGTAACTCCTTGCAGGCAGCACTTGGGAAAAGAACTTGAAAAGATTCGAAGCTTTGAATTTGAATGATTTTTTATACCCTGGATACTAAGATTTTGAGACCAGTAGAAACATATTAGGCATTATGAGAAGTGAAGACAATTTAAACCCAAACAAATATATTAAGAAATGAAGTAGGATTTTTCTGATATGTTTATTCTAAGATCCTAGTTTGTGATTTAATAAAGCTGTCAGGTTTCCTATAAGAATTACGTTCATTGATTTGATATCTATAAAGGTACTATTCTGCTGTAAAAATTTCAATTGCTTTATATGACTAATTGCTAATGATGTTTAACAGGCGTTTCAACGGTTAATTCACTTTTTTTCAGTTTAAATGTTTATGTTTTATGATCTAGTTTAACTAAATCAAGGTATACCTAATAAATAGTATTACTGGATTATATGAATTTGAAATTAAAACAAAACTCATCTTGAGTTTAAGCCTACAATAAAACTACATATGTAGGTATGTACGTAAATAATAAAATCATGGGAATAAATACTAATAAAATACATAATTATGTCGATTTAATAAATGATAATATCAAAAGGTTTTATGATATTATTACGTAGCAATGAAAAATCTGTAGCAATACATTTTACCGCCATCTATTATTAGAAATACAAAACATGGAATATAAAATCAAGGTCATGCTTAAAATAAAATCTTAAAGGTAATTGAGCATCGAATTCAATAACTCAAACATAAAAGTTTTATTAATGTTTTTTTTAGATGTAACGCAGCATTCTCATTTTACCAAGCGTTTTCAATTCAAACGTTGTAAAAACGATATAAGCGTGGAATTTTGTTTGCTAAATAGCCCTTAGGGAGTGAAAGAGGCCCGTTATAGCTTTTTATGATTTTTTTATTCAGTCTCGAAGTTATAAAGATTCAATTAAACGCGTTTATATTTTTCTTTGTATGTTGATTTGCGCCAACATAAATAAAATACAACGCCATCTGCAGGTGAATTTTTCATTAAATTTTAGAAGCAAATGGATGACTACCGTACATACGTTAATTGGGCCTATGTTACTGACAATTTTGTAGTCATCTTACAGAATTAATAAGAACACGGTAATAATTTTCTTAACATTTAAGCCTATTAGTCACCTAACAGACCTAGTAGAGATAAGCTGCGGATATGAGACAGTAGTAGCCTGCTGTGATTGCTGCTGATTCGCTCACAAGTCTCTTTATATGAAACGTAGGTAGAATAATTAAGATGTTCCAAATACCCTTGATACTCAAAGGTTCTCAGCCAAATTAATGCAAGCTCAAATAAAATGTCATGTGATAAGACGGTACTAATTGGTTGTCGCTACCGGTTATTCGTCCGACAGCCGGCTACAGCTACTGCTACTTAAGCCGTCAAATCGGTTTGTTATCGCCCTCTCCCCTCGGCCTCGCCTTTTCAACATTCAGACCTTGTGTCTTTTGTTTTTGGGAATAAAACATAAACGTACATAATTTCACGCCTGTAATCCCCGAAGGGGTAGGCAGAGGAGTGCAGTACACTGCCACGTTTCACCCGTTACGTTTTAGTCCCATGGGATACGTGGTGAGCCTATTGCCATACACTGGGCACACATCCAGACTCCGAGACACTACTAGAAATTCTAAATTAGAAACATCCAATAGTACCCGACCCGGTATTTGAACCCAGGACGTCCCGATCGCCAACCGCACTTGCAACCACTCAACCGACGAGGGAGTAAAACAACTCTTTTTGAAGCTCAACCATCGATGATTTACATATGTTTGTATTACAAGTATATAAAGTTGAATTGGACTCGCAAAGTTGTATAAGTAAAAAGCTTTAAAAGAGTTTGATGGTTTAGTTAGTGTTTTAAAAATGGGTCTAATCGTAACTTTAAGCCCTAGTGCAGTATTTTTTTCTGTACCAAATTGACGTAACATTTTAATTGTTTAGTTCATTTCTTAAGTGTTTAATACTACAAGCCTCAATTTTTCTCCTTGGGAAGAAACGCTTGTCCAATATTGGAATTACAAAACTTTTATGATAATGATGATGATGGTGAAAAAACTGAAGAAAATCTAGAGGAAACACTACGAGTGGTTTCTCCAGTGTAGAAGTCCCAGTAGGACCTGGTACACATTGGTACAATCGTGAAGTACTTGTATACAGAGTAATTACTGTATTACTGTGTACTGGTTTCACTGAATCTCATAACTCGTTCATTAATCAAAGCATAGGTTCGGAAGTGGTCTTGGTTTTATTATGATCGCGCGACCGGCTCCAGAAATGTGCTGTTTGGTTCTATTCACGAGAGAGAGCGGGATACACAGGAAATGAATCTCGAAGCTGGGAATATGGGAAGAAATAACAAACCTTGTTGTAATTATTTTCCTGTTATTTTGTATTTTATGAATTCTCGGTGGAATCCTTTGTTGTTTCCCCTAGGAGTTACTCGCTATTCCTCTGCCAGGAAACCTGTTTCTAATGACCTAAGGATCACAGAGAGAGTGACGCATTGCTTCAAGAGTCCAACCGCTGCTAGTACATAATGTCTCTCTTTTTAGTTTCCACTCCGATTAGTTTTTGACAACCCTAATTAAACTGTTTCTCTCTGTATTCTTCACAATTCCATGTTATTTAGGTGTGCTTAGTATCCTTTATAGTTAAGTAAAAAGGTTAAGTAAAAAGTTATGAATTAGCAGATAATATTATATTAACACTATTAAACTGTTTTCCCTAAGACATAGATCACTAATTGCGTAGAAAGCAAGGGAAAGTCGAGTTCGTAAGTAGTCACACTATGTTCTGATGCCTTATCGTGGTATATAAAAGTAAATTAAAAGCAAGTGCAGAAAGATCTAGAAGCTAAATTATATATGATCACCAAGATCGGTAGGTACAACCGACTATCATTTCTAAGTTGAAATTCAGTAATGACTGAGGGAATATGTAGTTTCCTGTCCTACAATCCTTTATTGGACATCAGTGGATATGACTTAGTAACATTTAAAAATCCGTGCACTAAAAGATATGGAAAAAATATTGAAGTATTAAAAACATAAATAAGATATCATACAAAGTCTTGCACATATAACGCATCGAAATTGATAGGTGGTAAAATCAAAGAAAAGAAATAAATGAATGTGGACTAAAATAAATAAAGACCTTTAATATCGAAGTTTATTATGCATTAGTTTAACGACTAATCCCTTATTTTAAATGTATGTAAATGCGAGGAGAGCGCCAACGAACCGGGGCGTGACGAGACACGAAAATGTCATTAAATTTATACATATAATATGCAAATTTGTCTTACCCTCAAGGCATGCCAATGCTTGCACTAAAAACACAAACGCTCCTAACTTACGCCAAAGTGAATGAAAACCGGTTGGCATTGGATACGAGAATGAGATTGTGAATGGGAGGAAACGAGCGGTCTCATTGCGCCCGGCCGCCTTACACACCGCGTACCCCACTTTGTGTTTTAAAGCTATAGCAAACAAGCATGCAAGTTATTCAGTAAAATTGTAAGCCACACGTATTTTAGAAGATTATATTTCCGTCCTTAGAAGTACGTTGCAACTTCAAAAGAGGACCTTCATTTAAAATTGACTTTGAATAAGACAAATTATTATAAGAAATCGCACTGTCTGCACTCACGCTAACATATATTAAATGCACTTATGTACACAAATCGTCCTATTCACAGTCCTGTTCGTGCAGTCCCTTTAATAAAATATGTGAACTATTCTTGTTAATAGTTAATGTTAACTGAAATAACTGTCATGACTTATCAATAAATAAATTCAGACAGTGCCTTATGTGAATTTGATATGCACTGTGAGGAGTGCTATCCCATATTTAATTCTTACTTGGACAGGTGATTTCGTGCCCGTGGTTATCTAATAAGATTTCCCGTAAATAATGAACCACCAAAAGTGGTCATTATTGTCAGGTTCAAGTAGTCCTTACATCGTAAGGATTCCTCGGGTGAAGCTGAGGCATCTGAAGAATGACAACCCACGTCATTTACCATGAAACATCATCGTTGAATAGAGGGTAACCATATTGTCATAAACCAAGCAAAGATAAAAAATGTCTAGTTAGCAAAATCCAATAGTACCCGACCCGGGGATCGAATCTCTCGATCAGCAGTCGCGCTTACAACTACCCGACCAATGAGTCATTCAATCATAAATTTTAGAGATTTATAATTCGAGTTAAAAAAAAAACAAATTCTGCTTCGACACGGTGTGAACGCATCCGCCACAAATTCATTCATAAGTTCAATAACATATCATGCGGCTATAATGAGGCTTTTTTAATTCACCGATCTTAACAATTTGACAAACAGGTCGTTTATAATCCACGTATAGATAAATATTATGTATACAGCTGTATGGCTGCGTTCGGAGATCAGTACATTAGATACGAATTTTACGTTAATCCATTGTAATTATTGAATATCCTGTAGTTATGTACGCCATATTTTCTAAGATTTACTGAATCAGCTTAAAGGTTACGTTATTATTTCTACTTGACAGCAATTTACAGTGATATTGAGAGTTACGAACAGATGCATTAGGACATGATGCATTTAATTTAATTAATGAGTTTTATCAACACGTGATTATCATGATATAAGCGTAAATACAGTTTTAGAAGAAAGGAGATAAGGAAGAAAGAGGAAAGATTTATTTCCGCCTGTCATGTACCCAATCGTTTTAGTCTAAGTCACCACGATTCCAGTATGACAGAATTACTACTGAAAAGATCAGGACGTGACAGCAGCTGTTTTGCAGCATAGATGAAAATTGACTGATGTATTCAAAATTAAGTTCAGGTAGCAGATTTAAAAAAATTTAATAATATCTGCGTGTAAATATTGTTTTCAATGTATTCGTTGACGTTTATAATTTTTATTGCAAGCGACTGTGATCCATGACGTAATATCCTAATCACTATATTAATTATATATGAAGAACAACAGACATACAAACGTTCTTTTTACTAATAGGTATTAGTTACATTACTAAGAGTTACCAGCTCTCATCGGCGCGGTAAAATGAGTGGATATAATATTACTGCGGTCGTGAGCATTAAAATTAAGTCCAGCATCGGACGCATTGTGGTCACCACGTTTTATCGTTATTAATCAACGTTTTTGTACAAAAAGTGGCCTTTACTCGCGGCTTCGTTTACGTCCATTTTACATAATTGGTTGGCGTGGCAGATGATGTTCTTCTCCACCTGAGAGGACAGCCATATTAAAAAGGGGAGTGATTTGTGTAGGTGACAGTCATAACGTTCATGTGTTACCATAGAGGTGATTTTAAAATTACGTAAGACCGTTACGCCAATGACTTCTAGTTTAAGTCCATATCTAGTCTAAGCTGTGTTGAATGATCTTTGCAAAAGTAAATATGTAAGAATGTAAAATATTAAATAAACATGCTTTTCTGACTATTAGGATCATTTAAATGACTGAAGGACTTTTATTTTCACAGAACAAGTTCTTTCCTCGCTTTTGGAAGCCAGACGCATTACTGGAACTGCGCCACCATGAATGGTTACGTATTTCTTCTTGAGGAATAAACAATTTTATATAAATTCCCTTAACCCGTAAAAGTTCAACAGTGACAAACGAGATATATTAACAACATACGAGTACCTTTATTTTGGCGTCGTATACGAACTCTTATTTAAGATATTTGCAAATTTCACCTCTCTGTAAGCTATATAAAGGCTAGATCCACCACAACTTTGCTTACTTCCAGCCCACTATTTGGTTGTTCCCCACTATAAGCCTGCGGACAATAGTGGCCAAGCATAGTTTACGGCAGTACAATAGTGGATCGTTCCTCGTACAAGTGCGAGCAAAAACAATTATCCCCCCGCAAGTATGTGAGAATGCGGTTAGTAGTTTAGTACCGAAAATCTGTATACGTAGTGGCAGTGAGAATGGTAAATGCTGTAGGTAGGTTTCTCCATATTTAAATTCTTCCTAATAATCTCATTTTGACAACTTACATGTTACGAAAAATGTTTTAATTTCGATTTCAAATTCGTAATTACCAGTTTTATTCAATATATGGCCATTTGATTTAAACTGGGGTTTATCTGCAAGATATAATACATTTACTAATGATTATGAAGAATGATAAACTAGGCTATAGACTGAGGCAGGCAGACCGACTAAATGCCTGAAGAACTGGTGGTCGTTGACGCTCTAGAATGAGGATCGTACAGCGAATGACGCACATTAAATCGGCCTATTTTTAGATGTAGCGACGCCCTATTGAGGATAGAAAAGTACAGGCCAGTCCAAAAAGTAGAGAATAATGATTTGTGGCAATATTTGGTGCCGTCTTATTTCAACAGCAGGTAGTCCTTTAGACTGAAATTATGATGATGATCATAAAATAAAATTCAATTTAATACCCATTCAAATTAAAACCATGGATATTGATAAAGTTTCTGACATACAAGTGAACATCCATACATTAAAATTAGGCCATCGATTTGAGTAACAATTACTTAGACAAAATGTAATTGTTAACATTAAACAAAATTTAATTGTTAACATTCCGTCCTTAACCCTCAATCCCTAAAGTCCTTATGGAGCAAACAAAACTAAAATCATAACCGACCGACACAGGGTCATTATCATATGTCAACTCCATCCCAGGTGGGTTGACTTTGACCCGCGCTATCACACGGCGCGCCGACGAGAACAGCGCAGTCAACTTTGTCCCCACTTGTGCTGAGGTAATTAATTAAACTCATATAACTTGGATAAGTTGGGCAACTTGGATAAATCGCGGACCTGTGTTTGTCGCTTTCGTTCTTGAGATATATTTTCTTATGAAGATATTCTATGGATGCTGAATTCTAAATATCAATTAGGTCTAATGAAAGTTTTAAAATAGCAGACGAAGTTTCTCTCAGTTAAGCTGCAGATGCAATAAATTAGTTATTGTCATCATCGATATTTCTGTGACAGTGTTTCAAATGGGTCCTTAGTTCAGGTCTTCTTTGAAGGAGAAAAGTTAAGGGTGGTCTACCTTACAGACCAAAATGAGTAGGTATTTATCTTATCAGTAGTTCTGCAGTAGTACATGTATTGTTTGGATTAGTTTAGAGGGAGGCGACGGCTAGACATGTCACCAACATGATAAAATATCTAATCTTATCAGTAGTTCTGCAGTGGTACATGTATTGTTAAGAGAAGTTTAGTGGGAGGCGGCGGCTAGACATGTCTCCAACATGATAAAATATTTAATCTTATCAGTAGTTCTGCAGTAGTAAATGTATTGTTAGGAGTAGGTTAGTGGGAGACGGCGGCTAGACATGTCACCAACATGATAAAATATCTAATCTTATCAGTAGTTCTGCAGTGGTACATGCATTGTTAAGAGAAGTTTAGTGGGAGACGGCGGCTAGACATGTCACCAACATGATAAAATATTTAATCTTATCAGTAGTTCTGCAGTAGTACATGTATTGTTAGGAGTAGTTTTGAGGGAGGCGACGGCTAGACATGTCACCAACATGATAAAACGTCATTTGTATTTAAAAAACAAAACCGATTGCCAAAATTCAATAACCGCGAAGAGAGAATCTTTAAAAGGACGCTTATAGCAAGAGGAAAAACAAAAATCTAAATACATATAACCATAAATCTATGAATATTTGTCCAAGGTGGTAATCGAACCTACTATCTGGTGCCCTGTACTGACCACTGAATTAATTGTAATTGAAAAGTCAAAACACCTATACTTTCAAGATGTCAAAAATTCATTCAGTATAATTTAACATTTATTTGTACATATTATGTGTATTAATGGAATTATTTTTATACACAAATAAAGATAAATTTCTTGTTGGTTCACATAATTCTCTTATCCGTAAATAAAATTGAAAAATTTGAAATGGAAAATGAACTTGTTACGTATTTCCACACACCCATTAACATATCATTCGGAGACGAAATAATTGACTCTGACCCAAGCTATGACACACCGCGCGCCACCAACGACGCAGTGACTGCCCCCGTTCCGACTCGTACGAGGATAATTAATTAAACTTGGATAACTTGCGGCCCCTGTGTTCGTCGATGGCCTTCTTAAGTTGAAGTTTCCTACAGGACTCACGCAATTTCAGTTTCACGGTGTACTAAATGTACTAATTATATTTATATGTAATAATGTCTTTACTTGCATAAATTTATAAGCACGTGTTTTATATTAATAAACATTACTATTTAAATTAACAAGGTAAATGTGTAATTTAATTTCCTATAAATTCAATTATGTAATTTTAGCTCGTAAACATGTGGTTTACTTAAATTAATGTTCAATTTAATTTCTTGAATATTTGGTTATAGAATGAAATTTTGGTAAATAAGTAATTATGCATTTTAATTATGTAATTATAATACGTAACATTGAGTTTACAATGTTGATTTCTTGTTCTTAGCGTAGATTTACCTGGCCCCCACAAATCAGGAATTATTGAGTATTTGATTAAGTTTCAGCAACTGCCCTGCAGTTTAATGGTTTGATTTAGCGCCAAATAATATTAATAACGCCCTCGTACCAGACGGTCTGACGACCTGAAGAAGATAGCGGGAAGCTGCTGCCATTGGAAGTCCCAGAGCCGGAAGGAGTAGCGCCGATTAGGGGAGGTATATGACCATCAGTAGACATGTAGAGGCTGGCGATGATGATGAATAATAATAAAGTGTCGCACATCTTTGTTATAGGAATGCGACCTTAACTGACTCCGCTAAGGCGATCGCCCGACCTTGTTCGGATTAACTAGGTCTTGTTCCGTGCTCCTTTGTGACTTCGCTCGTAGAAGCTGAAACTTCCAAGTTGTTTATTTGAGCACTATGACGATTAGTTTCAAGTATAATTAGGTATAGTTGCTTATAACATGGTGCTAGCGAACCCCAAAATGTTTTTTCGCTATACCTCAAAACGGACAAGACACCCATTTGTAAATTAGTTTTAAGGCAGTTTACGTCCTGTTATTATTTAATTCTAATAATTTTGTTTTATTTACACATTATAAATAACAATGCATTTTTAACGACTGCAATGTTATGGTCGCTACCACCTATGGCCATCTCTAACCTACATCAAACTGGACTCTTGTATAGGACTGTTAACGACAATTCATTTGGTTAATGTTACTGCTTTTAATATAACTTTACTACTTTGCCTGTGAATAAAATTTAATTTGAACAACAAGGCATTTCGTATACACCGCACGTTAACCTTTAAACCAAATATCATCTGGACAATTAGACTCTATCACGACTCTACTTGTTTTGGAGCAAGGAAAAGGTTATATTAATACTAGGATTATAATCCCCATTTACTACGCCATGAAGGCCAAATATAATTTGCACATATTCTCATTAAATGAAAATTTGTAAATGTGTTTGTTTTGCTTTCATACAGCTTATTATCATCATTATTATTATCAAAGGTTAAAGCCAAAGTCTACCACGGTGACTAAGCGCGGATCGCAGACTTCATTGGTCTTAGAAAATTTTATCGGAAATTCTAAAGTTTACAGGTTATAGGTAGATATTTTTTATATTTGACAGAAATGTGTGTAAAATAAAAATAAATATTTGTTAGAATTTCCCTTATATCTAATAGACGGACCGAAGAAAAGACGGGACACTTGGACTACGTAATCTGTATCATACAATTAAATAATACTTCTTAAGAAACACTAATATGAACAAAAATTTTGCAATGATATTCGACTCACCGCTTTGACGTAAAATAAATTTCACCTACTTCTTCATTCGCTTAAAATTCTTTAAAATAAAATTTGACAATCACATCAGAATTATTGTAAGGTGGACTCTGTGTGATTAATCCACATAATATGTATCTACACAACTTTCTTTAGAAACGCCGATCGAGAAAAACCTCTCAATATTATCTGTGACAGCAGTCTAAATAATCTTATTACAATGAACAGAGTCGGTTTTATTTGAGATTGGCGCGCGTTGCCACGCTAGCGGCCAACATCGAGGCATGTCTAGTCTTATCGCTTATACATACAGTTATCTTTTAATACTGAATACTTTATTATGAATATTTTTCTTGAATAATGTAACTTGAACACAGTATCATAAACACATTACCTTAAATATACGGCATTTTTTATCAGTGCAATCTTAGGGTTAACATTTATTATAAGAAGTCTTATTTATTCCCTCATCGTGAACACCAAACCTTTTGTAATAACACTGGGTCTTCTCTCAGAACGAGAAAGAAGGACGCTATAGTCTCGGTAAAGTACGGATTTATTACTCTGTAAGTTTAGTAAACCTGTAATATTGTCAATCATTCCACTATTTCCAAATGAACACCACATATTCTATCATTATATCTAAGAACTACTCACATGCCGCCAGCTGCTCTCAGTCTACGTAGAGTTTGTTCTATGATAATTAGACAGCTGACAAATTACATTTATAAATTATCAAATAGGCAGTAAGATAACTCTGATAAATTACATACTCGTACATGTAATAATCATTTATGACTATGTATACTTATAACAATTATGTTCAGGATGCAAATAATTGTCCCCAGTGGGAATCGAATGCACGACTCTTGGGCTCTATACTGCCACAACGTTTTAATTTAATTATCACTGAGCACCGCGCCGGACTAACAGGCTAGTGATGTTAAATAATACATTAGGAAAACAGTATTAAATTCAAATATATGTGAGAAATGAAATAACTGAAGTCGTTCATCAGATATTAATAATGAATCCTGTTTGCGAATTCGCGATCAAAGGGAATTAAGTATCTTTATTATTTTACCTTTCGACTTGTTTGTACTTGTCTGACCACGAGCGAGGCTACGGTAACCAAGAGATTCTTAATACCGACAGTAGCTGTAGTTACATTTGTGACCATACGCAAAGCCTATGTATGTATGTATGATGATGACTCAAAGTGAAGTCTTAAATAAATTAATAATTTAATAAATGTAATTTGAAAATTTAAGCGTGGTAGATACTTCTAAAAAATTCGCCCCCGTCCTTCTTGCTTGAAATAAATATTCTATCCTCCAAATATATTTCCAAGGAGTAACGCTTCTTGCTGTATAAATAGATACCGTGCAAATCTGTGCTAACCACACAAATATTTGTTCCGGACTATGAAATAGAACAATAAAGTGTGTACCTACATGATCTAGATTTATTACTTTTCAATGGTAGAAAGGGCTGTAAAAGAAGCCGACAAACTCAGGTAGAACTTACATGCAATCTTCAATGCTTAAGTCACTTTGCTGCAGTAACGAATGTGTAGTTGCATCAACTCTACATAAGTCTGCTAACGTCCAAAAATGTCTATGAGATTTTTTTTTAAATTTTTAACGTAGCAAATAGGCAGACGGGCCACATGGTAAATGGTCAACGCCACCTGTAGAAATTTGCATCACCCGAAGAGTGGCCGATACTTTGCCGACTTTGAAAAATAGGTCTCTCTGAGCTTTTCTTGAAGAACTCCATGTCATAATGCTTCAAGAAAACCTCACATGGAGGTTTCTAATAGTTTTACACGTGTTAATTATAATTTAATCTTTGTTAGCATATACACATTCGTTTATTTAACTTTCGGTATTTTGAGTAAGAAGTATCTTCGTATGAATAATGTGACATACATATTATACCTATGTCACATATACCTTTGTTTGGACCGTATTAAAATTTTCGTCATGTCTAACTATTACACTTTAATTTATACTACTTTAAAGTTCACTTCTCACTGCTATCGTTTTGTTTCATCGTACCTTATATTTATTTATGTACCAGTTTAACTCACGTACATATGTATTCGACACCTTCGAGTTCCTTCATAATGAGCACATTCGAGGTCCTCCATAATGAGTTCCTGCCAATTGCAGTCTCTGCTACGCTCTTGCTACATATGTATATGTATAATCAAACGGTACACATAATCACTAGTACTCGTATAAACACTGTCGAGACATTTAATAGTAAAATTGTAGCGCGCCATGGGTTTGAACCCG
>DWMG01001577.1:0-14906 GCA_018244855.1 Elbella merops
ATTGAAATCGATCTTCAAGCTCTTTATCTCCAACCACTGCCAGCCATTGCGTATATCGTTTATAGTAGGTATATATTATACATTTATACCTCGCTTATTTAAAATTACTGCAGCGTACAGCCCAATGATGAGTCCCGTGTTTGTATAACGTGAACATGAATTATTGTTTCTGCGCGAGAACTGACCAAACATACTTAATTATGGCTACTCTACACTCCAGTACACATTGCTTGCATTCAGCCAACGCTTTATGCACAGCTTTTTCCTAGTTTCTATATTTATTATTTGCAGGGGGTAAATATAGAGTTTAAGATATAATGTCTGTTTGTTAAATATACGTCGGTAAATGTATATGTTACCCGTATAACGAACTTAACAATGTTCATATGTTCAAAATACTACAAATGTTGGTAGTTATACATTTGGTTTATTGTGGTGCCTAGTTTTTTGTATATGTGGTACCTAGTTTTAGCACAGTATTTTTCATATAGAGTGGTATTTTTATAATGGAACTTAGAAATGTAGCGTAATCATTTACTACCTTCTGGATCCATGACTAAACTCGCTACTATTGGCAAGAGCTCATCAAGGACATTGTTGGTACGAAACAGGCCGGGTTATTTCATTTCTTAAAAATATATGATGCAGACCGGCATATATGTATTTAATTATTTAGCATAGTATCAAGCACTTGATGTCCCAATATTTATTGAGTAAAATGGTCTTATATATACATATGTACATTATATATACATATCTTATATACACATATGTGTTGGTTTCAACCAACATAAAATACTTCTTTACGTAGAAGTCTCTACAAGCGCCTGGAGCTTAGTTCCGCAATAGTTTGAATTGATTATAAATGTACCGGCTTAACACATGCGTTTTTTCGGGATGGCCCAACTAGTTTCAGACCTGTACGAAGTCCTTCCTCATGAGCTCCTGGCATTTGTAGCGAGGTCGCGGCGAAGACTGTCAGCGGCCTCGCTGCAAACGCCGGGAGCTCATGAGGAAGGATCTCGTACAGGTCCGAAACTAGTCGGGCCATTCCGAAAAAACGCATGTGAGTTATGCTGATACATTTATAATCATGTGTATATATACTCAGGAAACATTTAATAGTAAAATAGTTTGAATTGGTCAAGATAAGCCATTATGACATACACAAGTGCAAATAACACTTATCTATACTATATTTCTTAAACCTATATATTATATATTTTTTCATATCAACATTGAATGACAAAGAACTCAAATATAATATTCCAAATTCAGAGAACTTCACAAATAGTACAAAAATTCCAAACTTAAAATTCGTCGGGAAATTTCAACTATCTCGACAAATTTTAAAGTTCAAGGGAAAAATTATTTTTCATCTCTCAAAACGTTGAAGTGCCTCTTCATCGTATAGTACTATTCGTTCATTAAAATATTATATTGATGGAAATGACTAGTTATGAATTATTGGTTAAATGTCATACAAAACACTCCCACACGTTTAACCTCGAATTAGTAAGGTGTAATAATAAAATTAAAGGTAATCATATTAAAATTTACCGCTTAATTACAAGTTAGCTGTTAACGTATTTTCAGAAACGCGTCAGAAACATTAAACTGATAATGAAAGGCTTGGGCTGGGAGAAAAATCCGATAGTATTTAATTAATGTCAGTCTTCGACCAAAAACCACAGCCTGAACGTCAAAGTTAAGTTGTGGTTAGACGGAATAAATAAATTTTACTGTCACGTACGCGTACCCAGTATTTTATCACGTTTATTGAACGATATAGCACAATAAAGTACATAATGGAAATATATATGTATGTAATGAAAACCTAAATGTAAGTCTAAATGAGCCACAGATGTACGGTTTTACACTACACAAAGCGAATGTTGATAAATATACTTGCCGATGAATACCAAGACACACTTACATATAGATATTCAGACCTATATTTCAGATAAGCCAGATACTGGCTGATGAAGGTGTCAGATGGTTTCGAAGCTGGCTGTATGAAAAGTGATGAATTGGGCTGACGGGGTCACTTCCGTAACAGTAAAAATATGTGCATTTCGTGCTCTCTGCTTACCTCTCTTACCTCTGACGTGACGATATAATAATAGTAATAGTTCAACCCAAAATAGGTATTCGTTCTGCAAAACAAGACTAGAAACAGCCAGTCTTCTTATAAGTTACCGTCTTGTCTGTCAGTTGAAGTTTTTCGGACGTGATTCAATTTTAAAACGCTTTATTGGAAGAGTACAAATACGTTTCGCGCAATGTTATTGACGTAATACGACTAGCGTGGGACATCTTCCAGTTAGGTGGGATAAAGATTGGCTAAAGGCAGTAGCAGGTACCGCGTGCATTAGGGCACGAGTTTGGACGAATTGTAGGAGGCGAATATCCAACAATGGACTTATACAGATCGATGGTCATAATAATCGACAGGATTAACTTAAATGACGCCTTTTGCGTTAAAAATGAACGTAAGTCAAATCCTTGCAAAAATTATCACTTTGTATAAGGTCTACAATGCTTGCGTAAGCCACGTAACAGCTATCTCGATTAAAATCTAGATGGACGGCTGTTTCTAGATACAGTTTCATTAAGGGTCTCGTGGGTAAATCCTGAATAATTTATTTCGTTAAAGTCTAAAGCTAAAGCAAAAGATTTTCTTCATACAAACCTGAGGGAAATATCTTAGTTTTAATATATGTAAATGTTGAAAAATCACTTCGTAGCAGTGTGCAACAATATTACTATTATTATTGAGGATTTGGAAACTGAAAATATGAAGTCAGGGAAGACTTGGTTCTCCATCAAACAGGTACAAGTCATTGATCTCCGTAAGAGTTTAAATCCAGTATGATAATTACAATGGCTGAATCAAATTTAGGTGCTAGAAATTTATAAAAAGAAAATAATACTTTTGTAGCTAAAGTAACATACAACATATACAACAAGTATAAAGATACAATGTACTTATATATATATGTAATATAATTTTTAAGCACTAGTCACCTGTGGTGTAACAAATATTTCATTCTCTATGATGTACAATTTTATTATTGGTCACTTGAAAATTTGTGTGCGATATTTTCTACTAATTTTTGATTAGTCATATTTAGATTTAAAAACACCTATGATCCTGTATAGTAAGAAATGCACACCATAAATACAACACCAAATCACAAAGGAAACGATTGATCATCATCATCATCATCGGCCTTTCTTAGTCCACTGCTGGACCTAGGCCTCCCCCAAAAGGGGGTTTATGCCCGTAATCTCCACGCTGGACATGGGAGTTGGAGATCGCAGGGCACGGCTTTTCGCACCGCCGACGCAAACGATTGATATCTAAACAAATAGCCTGTCACTACTGACAACGTCCAAACTATTATATAAGATCAGAGAAACAACAATTTTATGCCTATAATCTTTATTCCATTAAAGACTTTTGCAGAAAACTCTTTACTTTAATTTTTTTTACAGTAATCGTGAGATTAAAACTGTTTAGTAATTTATAAATTTTACACCAACGTAAGCTGCTTCTAACAAAGCTTGGTTTAAAAAGAGAGAGATAAAAAACAGCGCTCCGTGTCTCTAAGCTGGTGATAACTACTTATAATGAACTTTTTATCCAGCTTTTGGCTTGTTTTGGATGTTAATAGAGAAATGGATTATGTAAGTTGAATTGAGATTGGTTCCAGCATCATAATAAACATCATCGGTGTCTTTTCCATTCTACGGCAAAATTTTGGCCTCCTTTCAAGATGTGTTGGCCATGCTGGCCAATATTTATTCACAGACATTAAAGCCTTAGAAGGCTTTATTGAAACTCTAAGGTATGCAGATTTTCTCACGGTGTTTTCGATCAGCGTTGCATAGATAGATAAATAACTATCTGTCTATGTAACGCATGGTAAAATTAACTAATTTCAACATGCGCAACTAATTTAGTATTAAGTTAAAACTGAAATTACTCAAATTCGAAATACGTATAGAGCGAGTCGTGGACAATTAATCGATTACTTCTCTAGAAGAAGGTCAATTGTGCTGACTAGGCGAGCGACCTCTTGTATTGGCAACCAAGTGACGCCTCTCAGCTCAATACACATCCGAGTGGCGTCCGTACAGCTTGCGTCAACGAAACTGCAGATAAAATAACAACTGTCTTGGAATGTTCATAATAATTATTTTTATATGAAATAAATGTTTCTTAAGAAGCAAATATTTCTATTGTGATCCATTAATTGTATGCATATTTTTGATGTTTAAAACACTCTTACAAAAGTATGTATAATTAAAACTTAATGATTCATTCAATAACAAGTTTTAGTTATATACATATTTTCCATAACAGACAGATTTAGTTAAACTATGTATATACGTGCTGCTATACGTGCCTGCCAGGACTAATCTGTACATCTTCTTGGCTTTTAAATTTCGCTTTACACAAATATTTATATTCCTAGTCGTGTTTGGGGGACGAAAAATGGTAATATGTTTAAACTGACTTCAAAAAACTGTATATCCCGACGGTATTTGATGACTGATAACATTAAAATATGAATTTATCCCAACGGAACTATAAACTACGATGGCAATAAACTTACGTACGAGCGGCGGACGCTGTGTACAACTTTTGTTGTATTTTTAAGCACCTATTAGGAAAGCTGTAAAAATACGCTTCAGCTATTTTTGCTGAAATTTGATTCGTTAAATTTTGAAGTACTGATAAAAATAGAACGTTTATTTTGCAACTTAACATCGATTATTTGATAAAAGGGAGATGTTTGAAAGGCACGAACTATTAACACTGACTCATTTCTGGTAACCAAAACTAGTAAGACCCGAGCTACATTTTTGGAACCAAATCATTGACGTCATAAAGTATTCATAGGTCACCTCCTGCCAACGGAACCAGTTATAAGACTGAGTAAGAACTATACTTTCACAGGGCATAAGATGGCCGTTACCTCTGATGTACAGCAGAACTCGTAAAATTGATTATATTCAGATTCTGTTTTTATCCAAACCACAGTATCTCGTCGAATGCACTTAGGTCGAATCGATCCTAATTATTGTACTTACGAGTGTAGTATGTCTTGTTAAATAATTGTGATGGATATTATTTCGACCAGCTAGCAACGTGAGATTTGACGCTTCTATGTGTCAATGGAGTCGCCAATGGTTTAACGCCTTAATGGTAACACAAACACAATATAAATATTATAATATACCTACTAACCGGTTCTTACGAAGTAAGGCGTGACGTGAGCTGTTCAATATTTTAATTGTACGCTAAATGTAGATAGTGGCAGTTGTAAAATTATATCACACAGTAAAAACATAATTATTGGGGCATGTCAATTTAATAATTGGGTCGGAAGAAATTAACGTGTTTTCCAACAGCCGTTTACCGTCACTACACTTTTGACCGTAGCTTCTGCTTAGTAAACACTATTTAATTTTTAAAAATACTTAAAATTTCATACATTTTCTTCTATTATGTTACTATTTATATGCAGATTTAAACTTTACTTAATACTAAGCCGTTTTACACGTGGAGTATTTTTTCACGAGTTACCATGCAATGAATTAACAGACCTACACCGGAATAGTTATATGTTTATAAAATAACACTTCATGAATCTATTCCTCACAAATATTCGTTTAATTAAGAATAACATTAACAAACGGAACAATGTCATTCTCTTCGCCGTCTCCAGAGAATAGTCAATGTTATTGAAGGTATTGCATTTAATTGTTTTGCAGACCTTCCATCTTTGTTTCTGTTAGCAAATGTTTAGTATGCCATAATTTTAAATCTAAATAAACTTACTTTAAGCTCATTCTTACTTTCTTACTGAAATATAAAAAGATATATATAAGGAACACAAAAAGAAACACAAAAGGACACGCTTGCAAGAATAGCCAATTTGTGAATGGCAACAAACTGTGTCAAATGTATAGTTAACTCCGAAATTAGTTCTCTTTCAGCGCCACAACACGTTCGCCGCACTTGTTCGTTGCTACACTGGAGATGCATTAGGAAGTTGTTCGCTGACCTAATAATTCTGCAGCGTTGATTGAAAACTCGTTTCCTATTTCACAGGCAATGCACCGAAGCTTTATAAATGAAAATGGATTTCAATGTTGCGCGCATTTCAATATTACATTAATATGTACCTAAGTACTTGTATATATTTAGAGATTTTTTATATACAACATTTAGATAAAGCTATCGTTTAAATGTTGTCAAACGAGTAGTAATTATTATTATAATATTTTATAAAAAAGTAGGTATATTTATTGGACACTGACTGCTGAGTCGAAGGTCGGGGATTCAATTCTCACTCAGTACTAACATTTGTGTCATGAGCACAATCATTTGTTATGTGTCTAGGCTTAAAAATACCTATATAAATAAATATACATTTATGTATATAAATGTAATTTAACAACCCTCTGGTTACTATAACGCAGGTGCTCCTCGAACCTACATTGCAATCAGATAGCCGTGTGTGGAGAAGACATCCTAGGATATTCTAAGATATTATCATTATCTCAATAGGCTCACCTCTTTTTCATGAGACGTATTTTCCGATGAAAACTATCAATACTAGCCTCCGCTGCCTATCCCTTCGGGAAGATATATCAGTGATGTTATATTATACTGTTACATAACATTTGGTCCGCAACCAGAAGCTCACTCATAACGAATCCGTAAGTTCCGTTACATCTCGCACTGTGTAAAAATATTCGCAAACCAAACGCAGCGGAGACAAAGGACGCGCCACTCGACTGTTGGCTCATAATAATCCCAGTGGAGACGCGACCTGAATACTGCCCGCCTTATCTGGAGAGGGATTCAGGCCGCTATTAAATTATTTACATTTCACTTATAGGTAACCCCTTGGAAAGCTGTGGTCATTTTGTGTGAAATTAGCGTATTCAGCAACCCGTTCCTGCTTACAGCATCAGTCACAGCTTTTTTTGGTATTCTATTTTTCTATAGTCGCAGATGTTTTCCTCGTAGTATAACAATATATTACTCGACACTGACAGCTGCACATTGAGCTTTTCTGTACATCGGTCATACAAAGAAAACCTATATCTGTCATGTTGCTAATTATGCTGCATCTATGTTATGCTGGACTACTCAGTAAAATCAAAAATTAAAATCCATGCGAACGGAGTCGTGGGCGAAAGTTCCTCAACAAAATTTTTCATTCCAAGTGCCCAAAAGAAATCGAACCTGCAAAGCTCAACACGATAAACAGTAAGCCGATACGTCGTACACACTCTCAATGAAATCCATATAAACATTGGATATTCAAATGTATTAAGGAACAAATGACGTCATAACAATCCGGGCGACGACGCGGGCTGAATCCAGGCGCGCCTCGTTATCCGCGAGTAATGCCGCTTATCTGAGCGCGGGTTCAGACCGCTAGTAAATTATTTGATTTGCCTAATAGGTTCGAGCTAGACGTGCTACGTACCACTCAACTGTACATTTGTTATCTTAGACCTAAGAAATAAAAATATTATGAGTAACAAACAATATCTACATACATTGTCATCATCAACATCATCAGTCTGACTGAATAAATACTGTATATTTTAAATTCAAAACAAACAGGCTCATCAATCAAATGTTTGACTTTTGTGGAAATCAAATATCGAACTATTGACCGTCAAATATCGCTATAATTTCTACAATTGTATACCTTTTAATATGTCGCATAAATCCTTCTATAACACGTAAAATCATAATCCATTAAAATAATAACTACAAAATAAAACGTAGTAATTTATCGCTTTAAAATATATCGTCTATCTATATTTAATAACGTCACATAAGCACATAGGCCACCACAACAAAAAATTATACAAACTAGCTTGTAATTTCTCCCGCTTTTAGCAAAATTTGACCAAATTTGCCTCGTTGGTCATATTGTTGGTAGCGAGACTCCTGATCAAAGGGGTCCTGGATTCGACCCATGTGTCTGTGCCTCTAGCTTTGTGCCTGGTGTAAATAATTGGCTCATCGATTATTTCCAGCTTAGACGAATAACATAACTGGTGAATCATGAAACTGTGCCTCCTTTTCCTAGCCCTTCAGGTATTATAAGCGTGTTATTACGGTTTTTTGTTACATAAATTAATGTTTGTAATATTAATTATTTTTCGTAATATACTCGTATATACCTATATATATTTATGTAAACGTAACTTTAATATAAACGTTACTTTTTTAGAACAACTAATAAAAGTTCTTCACTTGTTAATTGCAAATCGCTACTTACATGTTTTGTTGAATTTTTAGGTAGCACAGGCGTGATGTTATGTGTTTCACCGAAACGCGCCCAGCCCGATTCGTTAGTCCGCCCGTCATAACTTAGATTAAGTTACGACGGTACGTAAACCTAGAATACATTGTCTCATTAGACGCCGGGGGATGATGAATATTGTATGCGGACACCCCGTGTTGCATAATGACATAATGTCCTCTGCGCGCGGCATTTTGAATAGACTTGTCCTTCTGACACACGTACCCTGGTATTTTATATATGTACACAGTTTTATCCATTGTTACTTTAAAAATTCAATGTTTCATTGTTACTTTAAACTTTCCATCGCTCACTGTTACTCTAAAAATGTTATTGTTATTACTATATAGCCTGCCAGGTCCGTTATGGGATAGGCAGGGGGCACGCAGTGCGAAATATCTGTATACTTACAAATCTGACATGCTTTTACATAGAACCCTTTTTTTAAAACACAATGAACAAACTATCTTAGTTTCAATGTTACATTCACATAAATATTGATTATCCAATATGAAGTAGACTGTTGGGATGTGTTAAGCTATGTATATAATCCATGATTACTGTAGACACAGGTCTTAGTTATGGCTAAAGTTCTGCTCGGAGTAATTTGCTGATATGCGTTATTCCCAGACACGGGACAGATAATACGATTATTGCCACGATGCGGTAGAATTTTTGAAGATATGATGTTTCTACAATGATATCATGTGTATGAAGAGAATGATAAATCTAAAAAAAGCACGTCCTGTCTTTAAAAACGTAACATCACGCCTGTAATTCTCGAAGAGGTAGGCAGAGAAGTGTAGTACACTCCCACGTTTCGCCAGTTAGATTTAAGTCCCAAGGAATAGGTATTTAAGAATAGAGATGTTTAACACCTGGAACTCTCTGCCTACCCCGTAAGAGAACTAGGGTGCTATATAATAATAATAATATACGAATTAATTCGTATTTATAAAATAATAAATCCCTGTACTGAAAGATAAAAGTTTGAAGCTGTTTTCATCGCCTCTGTAAAGCTTGTATTAGCTTTCTGTAATACAGTCTAAAGTCACAAGTATAAGAGGATTCAGCGAATTTCAATACAATTCGTATAACATAAGACCCTGAGTGCACCTGAATTATTACGTGACTTCTAGAAAGCAACTGCTTGTTCTACCGCAGCAAAGTAAGACGATTTAATAAAAAAGTAACAATAATTAATCCGCTGAAATATTACAACAGCAGAATACAAAGTTAAAATGATTTAAAATATTCCTTTGCTTACTGAATTACACAACAACTAAATTACAAGAGGTAGGTACGTTGAAAAAATTCTTTGTACGAGTACGTTGTCGCAGAATTAAGAAGGTCAAAACTCACCAATTAGTGGAAGTCACGTGGCACAGTTCTCAAAGCGGAATGTTCGAAACAAAAACTCGAGGAGCAGGCTCTATTCACCCCAGTGCTCCCAGATTCATCCCGCGATCTTTTGTCCTGGGGCTTTGTGGAGCACAAGAATAACATATTCAGAGTTAAAACCGGGGACGAATGTGGAATAAAATCCTACGTCATAACTTGCGCCTGCAGGCATCAGGGGGCTCCTTGTCATGCCGGGAAACAGGAAAGCGTACCCTAGATTTGAATATCCGATGTCGCTTCCAGGCATGTCCGCTTAAGATGTATTCCGATGTCCGTCATAACATATCTCGTGAAATTTATTTTACTAAGCAGCTTATATAGTGGGCTATTTATATAAGTGTAAGTGTGATGCGGTGTGTTCTCGGATTTTCTTGGAATAGATCAATTTAAGAGGTCGTAACCTCCATTTGCCTTCGTTGATGTTGAGTGGAGATTACGGGCCATAGTGATTGATGCAGCCAGCAGTGATAGCGCCGCAGTGGGTTGAGATTGATTCGTCTCGCAAATTATTTTCTTATACCTATCCCCTGACGCTGCTAGGAATATATGTACATATCAAGATCGTATAGACGCACTAGTTATTGCTGTGACACCATGTTACACATTTTTGTTTCTGAATGTACGTTATACTAGGGAATTACATATTATTAATGTTATTTGTATAGCGTAAAATTTTAATTGAGTGTATTTATAGATTTTAATAGTATGAAGAAGATCGAGCGTGTATTAATAAGGAAGGAGCACGACAAGTCTGTGAGGATAGAGATACTTGGCACACGGTGCTCTCTGTTTACCTCGTAAGGGACCTGGCACGAAGATAATATATATTTATGTATTAGAATACACGATCGTAATTACATATTTAACTATTCTTAATCAGATACTCGTACATTCTACCCAAATAAGTTTCCTCATAACATAAGTAGACGGTCAGTATTTTCTGTTTTTTCTAACAGATCGAATATTATATTTAATTTTTCTTTATTTTAGGTATATAATATATCATGTAATTAAATATTAATTTCTAAGCCAATATAACAAATGTTACTTGTATAATATCGATCACTGATTAGTTGGAGGTGTATAATATTACATATAACCGGTCAAAGGCGAGAGTATTTTACACTGCCAACCTATTCGGGGATTCCAGGCGTGATATTACATTTTTATAACTGTGTATTGTATTGATAAAAATTTAATATTTTTACTACATTGTAGTGATTACACCTAATATATCTAGTTGTTAAATATTTTTTTCACAATACTACATACATAATGTACGAAATGCGTATGCATGGTTTATTGTTGAAAGGAAAAAATATATATACGTATACATTTAATTTCAATATTTTCTTGTTGTAAATTTTGCTAATAACTTCAGACAGAATGGTTTAAAAGCTTACCGTGACAATTAAATTGCCAGTACTGAGGTATGTATAAGCGCATTAACACTTGTAAAAAATAGGACCTGAAGCCGCAGAAGACAGCCACGCATTCACATGACTTGACATGTAAATATCTGTCTGATTCCTTATCTATGGAGGGCATGTGACAATGTCAGAAGAGGTTAAATGGTAATGTGGTAATCTAGACAAATAAAACTCACATGTGATGGATATATCGTTTATTTATCGAAGACGTACAATTAACTTAGGTATTAAAAAGAATTCCAGAAGATATTTACAGAGAAATGGAATGTTAAGATTTAAGTACAACTTTGTAAAATTTGTAGTAGGTAGTGCGTAAAAGTTCGAACTTAGAAAATAAATTCAATATAGTAGTGATGTTTACATTTGTACAGCTCGAAGATATTCTGATTGGAACTACCAATTCAGTTAATGCAATTATAACACGGTAATAATAATAAGGAATGCAATTAAACCTATTAATACATTATAATAACCAATTGTATATAGAATTTTCAATGATCTCATACACTTTTGTAAATAATAATAATAATTTACTATAAAAATTATTGCCCTAATCATATAATAACTACTTATGACAGTGCGCAACATTTAACAGTGATTTAAATTATCTAACGACTAGTGAATTAGATCTAAACAAATAAAGACATATTCTTAACATTAAAAAGGTATAAATAAATTTAAAATTCTAATTTATATATATTTTAAAAACTTAACTAAAATTATCAATATTTTCTTTGATATGTTTGATAGTCTTGTTCTGTGTTACATGTTACTGAAATTATTATTTTTTTCTTTTCAGTAATATTCATGACAGTCGCGTTAGTCGAGGGGTTGAAAGAGCGATAGCTAATCGAGAGGTATTGAGTTCGATTTCTGGATCGAATACTATGGGATTTATGTAACTTAGATAACATCGATTTTCTAACAAAATTGCTAATGGATGCTTGGAGCCAGGATTTATGCCTGGAGTATGGCTATAGGCTCGCCACCTTTTCTATGATGGGAGTTTAACGTATCCGGTGAAATATGGGATTGCACTATACTTATCTGCCTACTCTTTCGGGGATTATGGATTCGTTAACTAGATTACGTTATTTTTATCATTATTATTTCAAAGAATATATTTTTAATATAATTTCAGTAACATGCGACGATACAAAGCGAGTACGCTCAATTCACAGGTAGGTAAGTTCAGTACATCTAACACTAAATTTGTAGACTTTAATCACAATAGTAGTACAATATCGTATTTTTCACGTGCGTGTGCTTACTTATATGCTGTTTTTTTTTTAATTCTGGAATTACAAACGTATGTATAAATATTCGTTGATTTTGAAATTTGGATTTAGAAGCAAATTCTCTACAACCAAATCATCAACTAACCGAGTCCAAAATGCCGTCGGTCTCAGCTCTAGCTTCTGTGAGGGTCTCAGGTTCCCTACCTCCCCAGTGTCGCGTATTACCTATGGACATTTTATGCTAAATAGGTATTACTTAGACTTATTCAACTAACACTTCAGTCTTGGACGTTTCACTTAAATAGAAATACTTCTAAAACCCGCGTCGAATGTTTTGTTAGATATTCATTAAATTCAAAATTAAAAATCATTTATTGTTAGCGTGTATAATATAATGAATGCTATAGCGTGAACCACACACATACACACATCAATAGGAAATTTAGAAAGATCGAGAAATAGTTACATAGATATTATAGACACACAGATTAAGGTATGGAATAGTCTAGAACGCTCGTAATATTCTAAAGAAGACATTTCAACAACATTACATCTACATTTCAAACACCGCTTTCGAATTTGGACAATAATATGTTAATTTATCTAAGACATCGGAAATTCACGTCCACTTACAACATAAAGACATCGAGACACCGCACTGCACGCACATAACAACATCTAAAGAAGGAAGCGAAAACTTACAACACTCATACATCGCATCGACATTTATCAAATTACATTTAAATTATCTTACATCTATATCAAATAATTCATTATAAAAACGAAACAATCACAAACATGTCACTGTATATCTAATCAACTTTGTATAAGGTTGCACACAATACTTAATTATAATATATAAAAATATATTGCTCAGGGTTGCTGCGGGTCGGTTCGTCATTTCAGTACATGATATCTGCATGTAGGTCAGGTTATCACTATTTGTAGACTGTATAAAAAATGTAAAAAAACGATCACTACCAAACAAATTCCCCAGCCGACTTACTATTTTTGTTAGTTTTGTTCCCATACATAGACACTGCCCAACGATATCTGAAGGTATTTAATTTAAAAACGTTTAATAATAAACAGGAGTAATTCAAAAAACAAACTCAACCCCATTAATAAGATAGATATAGCTTAATTAATTCCGAATAATGATTCCGAAACACTTCCCTTTGATACATTTAAATAACTAACTATAAGTAAATAAATAAATGAGTAAATAATGAAATCTTTCTCAGGTGCCTTACACTAAATAGCTAGATGTATACATAAACACTTTTTAAAAATCTTACACACTAATGATATGTTTTAAGATATGTATGTAGGTACATTGATATGTATTGGATCACAACATGGTGTTAGTTTATCGACGGGCGCTCAGTCCTCGGGCCAGCCAAGGTCCTCGCCAACGAGCTCGTAAAACCTCTG
Source organism: Elbella merops (assembly GCA_018244855.1). Lineage (NCBI taxonomy): Eukaryota > Metazoa > Arthropoda > Insecta > Lepidoptera > Hesperiidae > Elbella > Elbella merops. The sequence continues at coordinate 13,849 of DWMG01001577.1, forward strand.
GTTGTGTTGCACGAAGAACTTACGTAACTTGGTGACGACCGCGGGGTCCACACGAGGGTGCTTGCGGCCCTTTGTCTCTCGGAGACATTTGTCAGTGGTGTCGTTGCGCAGACAGTAGAAACCTTTTGTCTCGTTGAAGTAGAAGTTCTTCCTTCCTAAGGGACAAGCCGCCGCGCGTGGTGTAATTGGGTCAAGGATTTTTAAAATAACAACTGAACGTAAATTAAATACCATTTATGCGTTTAAGGACGTACGAGTATTTTGTTTTGAATAAAGACTTAATGTATTAATTCAATTATGGAGATAATGTTTTACAAGAGAAAGGATTGATTCTGTCTGAAATTGCTGTTAAAAAGTCCTTTTTATCATTACAGACAATCATACTTGAGGAGATGTCTTCAAAGTCAGTGGAAAATTCAATGTCGTAGTGATTATATATTTTTACCTATTTTATGTTCCAATCCGAGGAATTTCTCGATCCGCCGCAGCTGTGGCACCGGATCTTCAATAAGCTGGTCTCCGTTCACCACGAGGATCTGTTCCCTCGGGAACACTTCCAGCCAACGATGCAGATACGCGTGGTACAATGATATAGCGATTGGCCTGCATATAAAGAATATTTAAAAAAACGGTTTTAAAATTCAATTATTTCGAATTTAAAAGTCAATGCAGCAAATGTTGATCATATTCACAATTGTACTATTATATATTTATCTCTTTCTCTTTCTTTTGCTCCAGCCTTTTTTATTTTATCATCTATTATTATTCTCCTAGGGTTAAATGGTATTAGGTTCGCACTTCGTTATGCCTTGTTATGGTATACAATAAAGAGTAAATAAATAAATACCATGACAACATAGATTTGATAAATTAACGACTAATTACGTAAATAACTGGACGAAATTAAGCGAATGATCATGAATTACAAGTTATTCATAACATCTAATGTAAAATGACTGATTTACTCAGATTTACTAATAGCGCACACGTAGCGATCCGAATGAGATTACCGCTAAAAATACAAATGCCTGCTTTGGTAGGGTTGTCACATCGGTGAT
>DWMG01001578.1:0-14903 GCA_018244855.1 Elbella merops
CACCTGGTGGTAAGTGACTGCCGTCGCCCATGGACACCTGCAACCCAGGGGTCAGCAAGTGCGTTGCCAGCCTTTAATAGGTATACGCTCTTTTCTTAAAGGTTTGAATGTCGTATCGGTTCGGAAATACCGTATGCGACAAATTGTTGACTTAAAATAATTCGGAGATTATCCAGACAAACGGACAACAGACACACTAAATCAATGTTAAAACATATACAAAAATGACAAGAACATACATATTTATATTCAGTACCAACTTGGTAACTTATTATGTTGTTAGCTTCATTTCCAAAACACTTCAACTTTATTTATGTGTAGAGACCTATCTTATTTATAAGCTTTCTAAAGACAACAATATGAAAGCACGAAGCACTTAAAGTACTCTATATAGGACAGCGCTCTTGCATCGTGACAATAACAAGAAGTGTTCCACAAACATTTGTGAGACGTTAATTAAACCGATATTGCGCGACCAATGGAATTGTACGTACGCTTAAAACCAATATCGGACTTATTAAATAAACTCACGAATTATTGTTAGGATATATAAGATAAGACTTTGATTAAATTGTTTATGGGATTTGCTCAGTATTTAAACTTACCGGTTGAACTAGATGAATTAAATAAAATAACAGTTGAAGAGGACTGGCATTAGTAACTTTCGGATTCGAATATTTACCACTAATAGGAATTAATTTAGACAATCTTGTGGTATGTCTTTTTCACAGAAAAAGAAAAAGTTCCACGTTACATTATCTTAGGGCGTTCCTTTAAAAAACTTGTCCCGAGCAAGCAGTATTCCAGTAAGGAACGGTTACTGAAAGGGCGTATCTTATATTATTCATACGGCGTCCGTTGTCTGAAATTGAAAAGGAATTGATACCAAATTCTCAATAGTATCTCCTTTACGTGGACTCAGGAGGTTCCACTAAGAAATAGGGTTTTATTTCATAATGCAAAGTCCAAATCCCCGGGAATGGAAAAATGAAAAAGCGATCGTGCAAAAAGTGGATACTGTTATTTTTATTTATGTACTGTGGAAATTGGTGATCTGAGAATTTTATTGGAGAACGGAGAATATTTATGCAATCGAAAAAATCGGTCATCTACCTGATAAACAAACATATTTTTTATTTCAAAATCCTTTCTATTTTATACTTCAAATGTTATAGCAATTTTTGTTAGGATCTACTTACCGATAGATACTACTTACCGATTTACATAGAAGGTTGTCTTGAGAAGGCGGCTAATGTTAGTAATGACTAGAGAAACTTTAAAGCGCCCCGGATATTGCCATAGTGTCAGTGAGCATATTATCCTCATGAATACCAATGTGACAGATGAAACAAACAAATTCGGAACAGAATTAGTTTAAATTTAGCTAACTGCTAGTTGGCCACTCTTTCTACATAAAACAAGCATTAAACTTAAAAATATATGAGTAACAAAATACCATAAAGATATTGTAATATTCGGAAATTCAGTTTCATGAAATATCGAGCCGTTACAAAGTGTAATGGAGAAAAGTAGTTGTTGAATCTTCACCAGGCTACATCTTCAAGGACAAATTTAAATTAGTCATTATTATTACATCATCACGTCAGGTCCCTTACGGAGTAGACAGAGAGCAACGAATGACAAATATCGTTACCATTCGGCTTGCTAGTAATGAACATAATATCTGCCTACCGTCTAACAAATATTTTATAAATACGTACTTTCAATACACTTTCTTTACTTACACCTCATGATCTTGTATAGTACATAAAATAAACGTTTAAATACATTTGAAACTTATACTATTCAATGACTAAGTATAAAAATAATCTTTTACGTATCTCCTTTGTTCTTGACAATGGAAGCTTTTTGGTTTCGATTTGTCTTCAATAATGCATGCCCTTTATAGAGAGGAGAGCTGTTTCAATGACATGAATACTTAAAACAGTACTGAATTCATCTTTTTTTGAAAATAGAATTCCGCTTACGTGGTAGGTATCGTTACCGAGGGACTAGCAATGCAATGTTAAACTTTGTTTCGAACAAAGACGCCGGTCGTCTAGTACGTATCTTTGCAACATTTTTGTCCTCACATCCTTGTGTTGTTTCCTATCAGAATGAGAAAGATTACGTTCATATGGCTTAATGCCTTCTCATTTTGAGAGGAGCCCCGTGTCCAATAGTAGAAAGATACAAATGTTGTTGATCACCATCAACATTTTTATCTATTATTATTGGTAGTACTATTATAATTTTATTACTGTTACAACTGTCGTACATCAGTTTATATGTATATACATGTACACGTATTTAGCACTAACTTCCTATGGATACCTGCACTCGTGTTTCCGGTGTCTTTAGGCGTGTCAATTAAAAGTCTTTTTTGTTAATGGTACGGCCCTTTATCTACCGATTAAGACGATTATTATTATTATTTATTATATTATTATTACAAATGATTATTTGTAACATACACTAGCTTATTCACTTAAAAAAATGTTGACTGTGTTAATAGATTTAACATTTCGCATTGAATAAATGATTGAAGCTAAATAGTTCTTTCTAATTAATTATTTAACTACCTGCATTTGAGCGCGATGACACAAGATATAATTGATCAGTGAAGTCTAGATAAAGCCTACTCACCCTTGCTTTAAACCTGTCTTTCACTGAAATAATATTTTAACAATCCCATTGTTATAGCACTGAATTCTTTTATCTTTTTATTATACTTATCTATATTATTAAATGTTAGTAATGAACACTAAATGTTTTATTGCATTTTACATTTTTTTTTCATATATGCTTTGTTTAATTCTATTTAGAGAGTTGATACGAGTATGTTCATATCCAAAGATTATTCTTATCTAAAGAGATAAAAATAAGTTTTGTATATGAAAGTTGTTCTAAAAAGATTAGAATAACTTTTTGACCATTTTTGAAACGGTAAAAAAAACTACTCTTTTAATCGTTAAGACAATGATTACTGTATTACTCTTAAATTACTCTAATATAAAACAAATGTAAATCACCTTAAATTAGAAGAGCATGACTATAATTTATATATAGGAAATAAATTTTATAGTTAAACGATTTGATAAAATATTACACATGAAGACACGAGGAAACACAAGTAGTAACTAGAACTATATTTTAACTATTTACTTCTCACACATTGGTCTCACGGTTGCCCCTTAATTACTGTTGTACATATGTATAATTACTTAACGTGAACCTCTGTAAGTCGCGACCTGTCTCAGCTCTCAGGCTTGCGGCAGAGTACCCGCGAGGACGGGTAATGGTTCTGTACATGTGTAAACTGTGCAGCTCATCTAAGTTACACATTCATCCTAGGGGCATTGAGAACTACTGCTATAAGTTCAGTTGTAGACTTCGGTACTTATGTTTCTGTTATATTCGAACTATAAAGACACCTTTATAATCAAAGTGTTATATAAACTATTTATTTATTATGTATACGCAAATTTTGTATATTGAATGCAGATGTTTCTCTCAGTATATTATACGCAGAGTTGTAAACAGTAGCCACACTATGCACAATATATACATTCATTTAATCCGTAAAGAAAGTCATGCTTTTACATCCCATGCACCAAGCTCAACAACTTAGTGTGGATTAACATAAATGTAGGTTGCAATGACATTCTAAAACTGTTTTTTCCTACGTTATTGCGTTTTCCATGTTTTATATACGAAATATATACATATATTTCACTTAAAGGAACTGTTAGTACCGAGATCTCACCTGGGGACATTCTCAAAAATAGCCATTTCTAGTACGTCTGGCAGAGCCGCACGCCGAATCATGTATTATGTATGGCGCGGGTGCGGCGCCTCAAAGCGGCAATATATATTTAAAAACTCGCTGCAGCGAACGCCGGACGCTCATGGAACCGGCTCTCGCGGCATTCGCACGGACGCGCGCTTCTCATACATTTTTAATCGGACTAACCCTTTACTAACCTGGAATTGAAATGTAATTCCAGCTATACGTGTTTCATTTGAGATAGCCTCAAGCAATGCGATGCGGTACACAGAAACTATGCTATTTTTATTGTAAAATAGATAATGTTTTATGGAGTTTTGACCAAAATATATAGGTAGAGTATCGACTTTCACAGATAGGCATAGAGAGACAAACAGACTGATGGACAACACAACATGACAGACAGAGAAAAAGGAAGCAATTTTTTAAATTACTTGTAGATTGTATATAAAAACCCACACAAGCACAGTTAAAATATATGTATATATAGATAATAAATAACAAGAATTATATTTTTGAAAAATTTTGTAACATACGTAACAAGTACTGCTTAGCAAGTTAGTAACTGGACTAAACTCTGAAGAATACAGCTTGACAGTACACTATAATTTAAAAATTGAATACACAATAGACTCTAAGTGAAAGCTTTCACCCTGGGTGGCTATGGCTAAATGCAATTCAGGATTTAATTGGGATCTTAAGTGCAGCTTTGACTATGTGCCGTCCAAATTGCAAATATATCTAATTATCCAGTGGAAGGAGACTTGGCTATGTCTTACGCCTGTAGCTTCGGTCGTTTTAGTATGGGCTAGAATCGACAAGGTATTTGTCTCGTCTTTTACTAGATAACTTTATTATGAAAGAGTAGGTGGACGACATACTTATAATATACCAGATTTTTGGCGTAGCAATTTGTCTTTTACGTGTCCATGACAATTAATAAACATTCATATACATTTCTAGCGATAAATGGCATTGCTATTCAATGAACCAAGAACATGTCACGATTCATGAATTAATACAGAAATGTGCAGTATGATCCGTGCATACCAGATCTGCAATAATCAGCAGTAACCCACACAATTATATAATACTCATAATATTCAACTACCTGAGCTACGAGTATAAATTATAAAACTACCTTTAGTCTGTATCACAATTATCAATAAAACAATGTTGTTTTTGTCCACTGGTTACGTAGCAAAGTACAGCCTATATCATAGCAAAGAACAATATATCGTAGCACACCACCAGTAGTAGCAGTAGATATATAATATGAGCAACTTCGGATCGAGTTAGCATATTACAAGAAATTGCAATAATTACATCAAGCTGTAAGTCCGGGCGGTGCAGCGGTCGAATTTGCATTCCCAACTAAAGTCAGCTGGGTATAGAGCTGCAGCGCTCTTTAATTATTTTTGATATTGAAGATCAAGTAAGGAATCTTACCAGCCCTACTGTAAATAGACAGCGTAAACATATACCAGAGAATTTAAGGCATACACAAATGTCAAAAATTCGAAGTAGATGTCAAAGGCTTTTAAAGTACTTAATAAATAATTAAGGAGAATTTAATGAATTAGTTGTATATCCTACATGTTTATGCATTCTCGTGCCTATGTTATACTTACTACTACGAGTTATAAGGATTACTTACGCCTTACGAAAAATTCTGCTGACTCGTACTTACTTGGCCAGTGTGGCTGACTGTTGTCTAAGCCATTCGCAGTTTCAGAGATCGTTGTTTATGACTGAGAATTCTGACGATGAGTTTAAAAAAATATTTAATATTTACGTTTCATTACATTTTTAAATCGGCATGTCGTACCATTCATACCTGCACTTTGCCTATTTTTTTTAAAAATTCAGTAGCAATGAATTAGTGGACATAATAACTGTCTTTGGCTTTCTTTTTCTATTACGATGTCAAATAATACTTTATGAACCGTAGCTAGCGTACCTCACGTCACGTAACAAATGAGACCGATGGCGAGTACGTGTGTCGATGAAGTCGATTGTACAAAATATATATTTTATTTTCTTCATACATAACGATTTAAAAATAAAATATTATGTTGTTTTGGACATCAATGAAATGTAGCAAAAATATAATCTAAATATTTCTGATAAAAAAAGATATTAAGCCTTGCATCCGACGTAATCGATGTTCTTATACTTTTGATTCCTTTGTATCTATTACTGATAGGGTACAGTCGTCAAATATCGTTCCCTTTTTGTAAAACACGCTTCTAAAAAAGTTAACACATATAGAATGGTGAAAAATGTGTCACCCATTAGGTAGAATTTTCCTTTATTGCAACAAACAGTCAAAAACCCGGAAACTTTCTTATAAACTAAGCAATCGTACCGTTTTGTTTTAAGAAAATGTTTTAAGACAAACTGGACATTTAGCATCATCAATGTCACTATCGTCTTCATCAATAGAGTGTAAAACTGGTTCATCTTCAGACATGTTCTCGTCAAAAGTCTCTTCCTTTGGACCTTTGTTATATTAGTTCTTCCTTCCTATTTTAGCTTTAGCTACACTTATAACGTAAAAAAACGTAACATCACGCCTGTAATCCCCGAAGAGGTAAGCAGGGGAGTGTAGTGCACTCCCACGATTCACCAGTTACGTTTTTATGTCCCATAGAATAGGTGGTGAGCCTATAGCTGGGCTGAGATCCAAACTCCGAGTCACTACTAGAAATTCTAAATTAGAAAAATCAAATAGTATTCGGCCCGGGAATTGAACCCACGACCACCCGAACAGCAGTCGTGCTTGCAAACACGCGAATAACGAGCCAGTCACATTATACTTTAGCGTTGAATATGACAAGAAATACAGAAGGGGACGAAATTAGGCTAGTGGACGAAAGGTGACTGTACTTTATTATGCTTATTTGCGTCTTAGACTAGAATTTACCAGGCACCTTACCCCTAGTTACGTTGAGGTAGTACCTACTCGGTGTTCTGAAGAAGTCAGACCAGCGCGGAATACTAATGAAATGGAATAATGTAGCAAGTATGCTAGAGAACATAACCGACTCCACGGATCTCGTTAGCGTATTACGAGAGATTGCAGTAATTGCATCAAGAGATGAGGGGACCTTCTGCGACCGACGGAGATTTGCATGCTTGATGAACGACTGCGAGTTGGCTGTGTTTTTCTCGACCGTTAACAATCTTCGATTTGCAAATTGTTTGAAACCCTTTCCTTGATTCTTTATATTACATACATTCAACCTTGACTAGCGGTATTTAACCTGTTTTAGTCATCACAATTGCCACGTATCTTACGATGTTATCTCACTCTCTACGAACTTTCAGGTTTCTAGGCTTATCGACTTCCTTCTTCTACGTTATAACAAACTTGCTAGGATAGCCATGGAATCACTTTTAAATTTTTTTAGCCATGGAATCACTTTTAAATTTTTTTAAAGTTTCATACTTTCATTTTTCTTTAAGAACAAAAAGCCGATTAAATTGAATAGAACGCAGTTTTTTTTATATAATTTTTATTATTCGGAAATTGAATACTGTAAAGCTGTTCGCAAACAATATGTGTATAAATTTACTCCAAAACTTGGGACATCAATGAAGTGAAACGAAATATTGGGATTCTTTTCATTACATTGTTATGAGTACGTCTATATCTGAATAATGATATAATAGGTGGAGTTTCCGAAAAATTGGCGGAATCTCAGGCAAATATTTAGGGTCATGAGTATTAGTATTTTTCCGTGTCTGGGGTTTAAAATATTTAAATGCTAAAATTATTTATATTTAAACGGGTATGAATTCGTATTTATAAATTGACAAGTAGTTGTTATCAGTTGTTCTTCTAAATTTAAGTAAGTTTTATTGAATGTAATCAATTTCTTCATTCGTAGAAATTGCACTAACATTTCCTAGCGTGTCGAAAGTTTCGGTTTCGATGAGTAAGGACGGTAAATGTTTGTATAGCAATCTGATTCAGTCGGGCCGAGTATTCGGTGCAGGATAGTATGGACTTACTTTTAATATGGACTTATTACGCAGGATATTGCAGTTTGAAGCCTTACTATAAACTTTTGAAGTTAATGTTTCTAATATGGTAACGACTTACGAGTATCAAGTTCGGAAGTTCGTAATCCTATCATTATTTTTTTCTATTGCTCTCATCATTGTCATCATCATCATCAACAGTATGTAATATTTATGGACACTGTCATTTTACCTGAAGTATGTAAGTAATTCTATACTTCGATAAGTTCAAATAAGTATTTTATCGAATCTACAAATCACAGTTTTCCGGAGTCCGACGGAAGCCAAAGATTACGGACGTAATCCTGTCTCTACCAGCTTATATTGAGAGGTCAGAAATATTATTTTTGTTTGATTTGAATATACATAGAAGAAACACGTCAGTTCTGTATACCCGATCCGGGATTTGAACCAAGGATCTCCCGACCGGTAGTCGCGTTTGCAACCACTCGACCAACGAAGCAGTTTCGTAAAACGGTTTATTGCACTTTCGCGTTTGAAGCATAACTTGATAGAGCAAAGTAATTACTAAGGTAAAATTTAGTCAGATTTAATTAAATTTTTATTTAAAAAAAATCACCTATTAAGGTTATGTCGCCGTAACTTTCGTACTTTCTTCGTCGCAGCGTTTTGAAAATGAAGTAGGTATGTATTAATTCATTTAATTATCTTCAACATAACATTGTTACTCACAAATATAAGCACGATTACGGGGAATCTTTTGTTACAATAAATGTAACTCATTTATGTCTTCGTAGACTACGGTGATTACTTATAACCACGTCCCAGAATATTTTCAGTTTTACTTCCTATAGAATCAAAACAATCGAGTAAAACTTAGAGCGGCAATTTAATTTTGAAATAAATTTTGCTCATTTGTCTGTTTGATTATGCGATGCCGGTTAAAAGCGATTGATATCACTTGACAGGAAGAACGATAGCGGGCATTAAAAAAGAAAATCCAGATTTTTAAACCTCACCTTTGTCTGTCGGGCGTCACGGCAAAGATTACGGACTACCTATACCTGTCCCACGGAGGCTTTGGGTTTGACAGGTTTTTTATTGGATTCCTTCTTCCCTATTCAATAAGTTTCGGGCCGCATTACCTTGTTAACTGGTCCGTGAAATGTTTTATCCGTGTGTAACGCGATCCAGGTATGAGATGTGACAGACTCAATTACGAGTTCCTTAATGGCAGCACCGTTTTATCTGGAGTTTTCTTGTTAGAAATGCGGATATCATTAATATATTTGGAACTTTTAACAACTTACAATTTCGTTTGAATATACGGCCATTTTTTTTATGTTAAATTGCGGAGTTTTTCATCAACATCAGCCTATGATAGGTCATGACAGCTGGTAGGACGCACTCATTAAAGACTTGTCTTTAAGCTTTGTTGTATGGGTGACGATAAGACTTGAAGAAGTTTCCTATATGTCGCTCAGCCAAGCTGTATTCTTCTCCAAGCCTTCCTCTTGAAGTTTCTACCCGACGGTAAAATTTTCCCGAATAGACGTATTCCTGAACAACCCCGAGAGGGACCCCATTACTAGAAATCGGTTCTAGGATGACATGTTCATTGAACATTACATTGGTTTTGCCCAAATTCATCCACAGGCCGATGTGACCAGACGAATCAGCCAGGCTGGCTAGCATATATTGCAAGTCCTTCGCGGTTTTAGTCGACTTTTATTTATAACTTTTAGAGGGAAACAATTTTGTAATATATGAGTTTTGAGTAACTTTCACCGTTTACTTAGCGCACGCAAGGAAAGCTCTAAATTTTGCCGTTGTCGCAATATTTTTTATTGCTGCTTCTCTCCTATTCATCTAAGGGTGATGTTATATAGCCTATAGCCTTCCTCGATAAATTAGCTATCTAACACTGAAAGAAGTTTCCAAATCAGACCAATATTTCTTGAGATTAGCGCGTTCAAACAATCAAACAAACTCTTCAGCTTTATATTATTATAAGTATATAAGTATAAATATAGATAAGTATAAATATCTAGAGTCGGTCACGGCATGCGGACTCTGTAGATTTGTACAACGTTGTCACAGAGTTCTTTGTGGAGCAAAAACTCGAGTCAGCCTTGGGATTGTTGGTCTCCCTCTCTAAAGAACATTTTTTTTTTTTTCAACCCATTACAATTCCACTGCTGGAATACAGGTCTCCTCTCAAATTGAGAGGGTTAAGGCCCTAAAGTACATAAGATGGCCTAATTCTAGGGTTACAGTATCCTCAACCTGTCATCGGATTTCATTCAACACCAGAGTGTGCCATTTAATGTTCTTTAGTTCTTCTCCGAGTTGTGCCAGGTGTTCGTCGAGCAGCAGCGTGCGTCTGTTAAACGTGGCCGGATTCAGTCGGTTTTGGTAGCCTACCGTAACCCGGAGTTTTTACTTAGCACCCGCAGCCGTTGCCGTGACGGCCGCCTTGGCCAGGAATAGCAGGATGACCGGGCACTGGGGGTCGTTGTGCCGTGGTTTGCGCCATAGAGGTTATAATTTAAAAGTTACAGGTTATTCATCACGGTGGGCAGGGATTGGTAATCGCAGGGCTTAGCTCCTGGCATTGGTGACGCTGCTGCACGTCACCGGTTTGTGGTATTTAGCTATGCTTAGTCGAATGGTTATATCGTAATTAGTCGGTCGATAGAGCCTCGTTTGGTAATCGACAGGATGCACCACGTGCAGGCTAGGAGCACTAAGGTGGAAGTGTGCTCCCTTATATCCCAGCGGAGATTTGCTTGTCTTGTATTATGTTTATAATAGATACTCTTAAGATTTATGGGACAATTGTAAGTTCAAGGATTACCTTTAAGTTAAACAGTTACCTACAGTATGTATCGTTTTAGGCTTAAGGCACTTGCTCCATAATAAATTATGTACAGCGATCATCTTTGCTATTAAATGATTGAATTATTTATATTCAGGTACTCCAATGATACTGTAATGATAAGATATTGATTGTCACATCACACATGTGACTTTCATATTTCCTTTCTTCTATTGTTGAGTATTTAATAAGGCTTTTATTTCAGTCGTTTTTAATATATCCAATTTTCTAACATTTCATTCGAATGTCGAAGCTAAACTAAAATTAATAACCGACCGCAGCTTAACACAAAGGCTTTCGTGACCGCGCCATTGTAAGCCTGCTAGGGACGTATTCCGCAATTAATTAATAATTAAGGGACACTCTATTATCCTTTCATGGGCCGAGCTTCCAGAGCTATAGCCAGCGTGTGACAGATTTAGGAGCTACTCGTATTTTCACTTATTTGTTTTTTTTACTGAGTGGTACATGTCGTTATTTTAGACTATCTGTGTATTTTTTTGAATTGATAAATGTAATAATTGCAAACAATTGAATGAACAAGATAAGAACACGACATACCTAAGTAAATCTTTATTACTTACATATGTATTTGAAAAAAGTACCTCGTCAAAAGCATTTGTCTGATTTAGCATTTGTTTAAAAAAGAAAATTACGAACGAAGGTGCAAAAAACCCGCATTTCAATTTGCAAAGGCGTCAAAAATCTGCTACTAGTGTATGCCATTACCTTAAATTCGCTAACCCGCTCAAGTGTTACGTAGGTCGATTCGACTCGAGATTAATTTGCATTCACCGCGAACGCTTCCGAATCTCCATTATATTACGAACACTCTTTCCATTATTTGAGGCTGAAATATTTTTGCCTCATATCGCTGGCTGCAAATGTACATTGCTTTTATCTACTGTTTTGTACCGAGAGGTGTATAGCGCAGTCGGCGAAATCGTCGAACCGTGAAGCTGCCAAGTGGCATTTACGGCAGGGGCTTTGATACAGTTGGATGTACCGCTCCAATTGACGCAGGGCGAGAAAAAGAAAATCGCGCCTTACGCAGCGGCCCGTTCGTTCGCCAGACATTTCGACAGATGCCTGATTGGGTTCCGTATTTCTGCGCTGCACAGACAAAAGCGGAAAGAATCAGCCTGGCTAGAATGAGAATTGTGTTTCTGTGCCCGTTACTAATTTCAATTGGTTTTCTCTGGTGAGTCCGTCCGTTGTTTTGCGAGTGGTAGTGCTTTTAAAGCTTTACAAAGAACATCGTCTGATTGGACAGCACGTGCCTGGTTTTTGGAAACGTAAATTCGTTCCAATTTTCTGTTGCCGCCAAATTCGTTTCCAATTAAAATTAACGATGTTTTGCCTATTGGCCATCGGGGAAGTCAGGCATTTTAGATCATGGAATAGCTGTCTAGATTTTTTATGACATAATACCATGTTTATCTATATATCGCTCACAGATAAATCCCATATTTAAATATTTACCTGTAGGTTACAAAATAAATGTTAAGTTTGGAGTGAATAGCATTTTTCAGTACAGAAAATTTTAATGGAACGGAAGTAAACTTGACATTTTTCCTCTATGTATTCGTTGACAGCGCCGCGACGCCAAGTTGCGAAGATTTTTCTCTAAAACTCTGTAGCAGGGATTGGCTGGCATTACAGGTGTCATACGAGTTAGCCGCCTCGGGATGCTTGTTTTATTGATTTTTCTTTTCATAAATAATAGTAGGATATTCAAGGAATAGAGAACTTTTATGTTTGTTATTTTAGACTATTTCTTGATTCGCCCTTATGCGAATAAGCCTAGTTGATAATTCCTACAGGATTGTTCTGTTTAAGACTTGTTGAAGGTTATTATGAAAAACGGCTCTGGTAAAAAAACGTCGTAATAACGTTTCTCAAAAATGGCTCAGGTTTAAAGAAATTTTTTTGCGAAACCTCACGATAGAAATCGGAGGCAAACGAGTTGCTTCTTCGCTTTCATTGTTCTAGAAAGTTTTCGTGTCTTCTGGGAACAGGCAAGCGGGCGAGGACGCTTTTCGAGTTTATATGGCAAGAATTTGATAAAAGGGTTGTCGACACTTTTGGCTATGGACGTCATTTTAGACGAAGAAATATGATAGGCGTAACATTTAAATCCTAATTTTTTGTTGCCTGTTAGAGAAAGTAGTTTGTATTATTTGTACATATGGCTTTTCGTATTGCACGATTAGCATAAGAAAATAAGCGTACAGTTAGCGCGAAAACTAACTATCCGTATAAGAAGCTTGCTGACATGAACGATGTTAATATAAGACAAGTACATCTACAAGTTGAGAGGTATCAATTAAAACTGTGTAATACACGTACACAAAATCCATATCAATATTTTACAAGCGAGTCCTTTAGCTTCATGGCAGCGTCTGCAAGTACAAGCTGGAATATATAAAACGTAATTAAATACATAAGTACGTAAGGACAATGACAATTAATGTACTAAAGAGATAAAATTAGACTATCATATGTATACATTTTTGATAGTCATTTATCTTTAAGTGACACTCTTCTTTTTTTCATGTTTGAAATTGCTGTAAGATGGCGTATAGATTCAGTATAGAATTTATTTCTGCCACATTTTAACTCAATTATACGAATGGGTTGTAAGGCGAATGAAATAAGCAGTTAGTGCTCATTAAAACTGTAAATAAACTTTGCAGTAAAATATTTTAATTTAAGACGCAGTCGTAATAATAAAAATAGGTCAGGAATAAAAAGACTACCGGTTTTTTTTTCAGTTAGTCATTTACGATCTTACCACAATTAACAACATGAACAAATAGGTAATTGAAACACCTATACGGTTAACATGTTGTTTTATTTTCTTTACTTGCAACCTTAATTATGTATTTAATATCTAAGTATGTAACTGAGCACATTGATTTTTATATACAGCGATTTTTCTAACTGGGACCTTTTTTTTATTAAAAATAGACTGGCGTTTGTCTGCAACTTTGAACTTCTAGTGGTAGCTTGGAATGTACACTTGTGTCCGGTGTATGACAATAAAATTGTGCGGCTGGTTATGACCTGCGGAGGATCGAGTGTTATGGCACACCTTGGGAAAGGTCTATGTATTCTTTTCGCCTTTCCTTTTTTCGTTCTCTCCGTTTTTCGTTCTTTCCTTTTTTCCTTCTTTCCGTCTTTCCTTCTTTCCGTCTTTTTGTTCTTTCCTTCTTTCCTTCTTTTCTATTTCCTTCTTATCTTATTACCTTCTTTACTTCTTAACAGTCTGATTATCTTCCTAGGACTCCAAAATGTTAGATATTTGGTGAAAACTCGATTTTCAAAATTTTGAATAAAAGTAACAAGTTAACAATTTTTAAAATTCTTTTATCTTCATTGCGGGAAGTTAAGAATATTGTTTATATAGTAATACATTTATTAATGTTTCAGTGAAACTATAAGTGCTTGTCTCAAAAAACGGCTAATGTCCTCCGAACTGGTGCAGTACTACGACGACGTAAAATTGAAAATAACACAGGAGACATAAAAATATAGAGTTACAGGCTTGTACTCGTAAATATCGGAGCTGACTCAGACATGCTTCTATTTGAGAGCATAGAATTAATATGCTTATGTCTGCTCAATTTATAATTAAATTTAGGGTTGGTATAATGTAACTCATTTATAAATACAATGGACCACCAAAATATTAGGTTTTTTCCTAAATTCGACCTTTTTTTGGTTGCAGACCTGATCTTGGTTGAGGGTAAATTGCGAGTACTTAAAGACGACGCTATAAGTCTTTAGAATGAGCAAATAATTAATTATATATTTTTGGCAATAATACATCTTGCATCGACTTTTTGAGAGCGTATCTTTACAAAAGATATCTTTAGTGTGAATTCTTTTTATGAAATAAATAAAAAAAAAAATAAATAGAAATAAAATAAAATAAATGAAATCTGACAATGCTATCTTGATAATATGCTATCTTGATAATACACACTGTTTTTAATATTATTTTTTAATTTTTTTATGATTATTATTAAAGTGAATTCCTTTTTATTTCTATTTTCTTTTTTACAGTAAGATAGTAATTTTTTGCTGAGTTGGACTCCCCCTTTCTTTGCTTAGCCTAATTCTTACTTGGGATCAGCTCTTCGTGTCAGTTTAGCTGAATTGCTAAAAAAAGGTTTTTTTTTTTTTTTTCAACCCATTAGAATTCCACTGTTGGAATACGGGTCTCCTCTCATATTGAGAGGGTTAAGG
>DWMG01001579.1:0-14900 GCA_018244855.1 Elbella merops
GAATTTATAAAAAAAAAAATATTTTCTAAGGTGTGTGAAGTCTGCCAACCCGCACTTGGCCAGCGTGGCAAACTATGGCCTTTACCCTCTCAATATGAGAGGAGACCCGTATTCCAACAGTGGAATTGTAATGGGTTGAAAAAAATATATATTGATATAAGGTATAAATTTATACACCAAATTAGAATTTATAGAAAAAATCTATGGTGTGTAAAGTCTGCGGACCAGCATTTGGCCAGCGTGGCAGACTATGGCCTTATGGCCTCTGAGTATGAGAGGAGACCCATATTCCAACAGTGGAATTGTAATGGGTTGAAAAAAATATATATTGATGTAAGGTATAAATTTATACACCAAATTAGAATTTATAGAAAAAATCTATAGTGTGTAAAGTCTGCGAACCCGCATTTGGCCAGCGTGGCAGACTATGGCCTTATGGCCTCTGAGTTTGAGAGGAGACCCGTATTCCAACAGTGGAATGGTAAATGGGTCGATTATTACTTAATTATTATTTTAGAAGCGAAAATAAAAATGAGTGAATGATACATAACTTTGCACGATATTCATTCATTATAATCATCAGCCCTATGATCATTCTACCGCTGAACACGGATGTCCTCAAAAATGAGAAGATTTAAGGCCATTGTCACGTTAATTGTATATTAATGCCGTATAATGCAAAACCATTTGGATTTCAGTTAGCTAGTTAAAGACTTTCAACAACTGGTCACAAGTGATACTCCCGCGATTAAAGTGCTGACTCTCTTTTCATAATGCTGTATCGGTTTACGAGTGCATCTACAGGCGTTGTGACGTAAGTGCATTAGTAAAGGAATTTCCACATAAAGTCTCTAAAAATATATCGACAAAATAATAATGAGATAATACATTTAATTGACTGTGTTATTTGGTTTGCTGGTTTGGATGTAAAACTGTTAAAAAAGATTGACTATACATATTTATACTAAAGCTTTAACTCTTAACGCTCTCATTCTGTGGGGAGTGCCCTGTGGAGAGCCCTATAAAGTAGTGAAATTATAAAAGGTTCCAAGAAAAAAAAAATTATAATTATCACAGTACAATATATTCTGATTATTTTGCACATTTGATGCAGACGTTATTTAGTAGTTTTTCGTTTTGTCCCACGCATATATGCAGGATTTTTTTGATGTTTCATTGAATGTATAATATGTCTAAATATATCGGTGTCGTTAAATTAATGAAAACATTCGTGCGTATGTAGAAATGCCTTACTTTCAACTCCAACTAAGTGGCGATTGTGTAGGGTTGCAACAAATTTAAATTTACATTATTCTATAAAATATTAGTTGAAACATTTCCCGTTATAAAATGTATTTTATGTTTGGTATTACTTTTTATGTAATAGTATTAATTTAAATATTGCATTTTCGATGATCTTGTTTGTTTATTCTATATAGTGCCACAAAATCAATTTGATTAAAAATGGCCATTGTCCTAATTCACTATTATTAAAGTATTAGATATCTTACATATTGCACAATAATTAATACATTTAAAATGTACATGGCAGCCCTAATGTAATCGCCCCCACCACCCCTCTATCAATCAGTAGTGTAACGCAAATGTGAAAAAATAAAAAAGCTCGCGCGACGGGTCTCGCACTGGTGCGAAAGTGATGGGGGAAACTGGCTGAAAGAGGAAGACAAGGATGGTTAGAGATCGACTAAATTATTATATTATACATAATAATATTTGGGAGTTTCAACGGATATGCAGAGTTAACAGATAAAACAGGGGCATTATTATCAACCATACTTCAGCAACTTGCTATTTTATTTCGTTGTAGCTTGGATCAAATGATTAATATAACACGTAAATACTTTTTTAATATCCTTTCTAAATAACTCTCCTTCATTAGTTATTTTTTCTCATAGTCTGTCGAACTTGCGTAACGTATATTTCTTAGTTCATCGCATATTATATCATATAAAACTTTATTAATATTATCATGTAAAACTCCACCAGAAATATAATAACACAAAGATCGCTGAAATTTGTATAACTTTGCTAACAGACATTTTTAACTACGTAACCTTCTTAAAGATCAACTTTAAACAATCCGTATCGAGACTTCCTACAAGGTTAATAATGTTTTTTAATCTATTCGATTATCGCTCATTTATTTATACAAAGAACATTCAAAAGCTTCTGCTGCGCGCGCGTTTACTATGACACTATCCTATTGTCTCCATTTTCTTAGAGGACGACGAACGAGCCCTCAACACACCCCTCGATTTGTAGCTTGTTGAAAAACAGACCTTAAAAACAAGGTTTTTAAAAGCGAACTTTCTTCGAACGATGCGAGGCTGTTACTGCTTTCTAGAAGGCTGTACGCCGAGACGCGACGGCGCGGGTAGTCTAAGGAAATTCCAGAGCTTAATTTAGGGTTAAAATAATAGTTCACCCGATTTCATTGCGGCGGGACCCAAGGTCACCTCAGTGTTATCAAAAGAGTGATAAGGTGACTTAATAACTGGAAATAATGTAAGGAAAAATCGAAAGAGCAGATTTTTTTTTACGCAAGAGTTTTTTATAAGTGTAGTAGTGCTGCATTAGACTGCCTCATTGGTCCTGGGTTCGATCTCTGGGTCCAGTTCTATAGGGTTTCTCTTACTTGAAGTTCCTAGAAGTGGCTCGATATTTGAATTTGTGGCGATTACGTCTTAGTAAAAGGAGCGTAAGCCGCCCTCCTACCAGATGGTCTGACAACCTGAAGAAGACAGCGGGAAGCTGCTGGATTTGGAAGGCCCAGGACCGGAAGGAGTGGCGCCAATTAAGGGAGGTCTATGTCCAGCAGTAGACATCTAGAGGCTAACGACGGCCACGACGTATGGCATAAGCACATCCCCATTCCTTATAGGGATATAACTTCTGAAACGTAAGAATGTACTAACTACACTCCTCTGCCTACCCGTTCGGGGATTATACTGGTGATGTTACATTTTTTAGTTTCACCTCAGTATTAGGTACGTGCGTGAAAGTCGAATTTAAAGGATATTTGATCTCTTCAGATATAGTTTAACGATTTATGCTATTTATAATTCGGAAAAACTATGTTCAATCGTTCAAAAGTATGATATGGCCATCCTATTGCATCAAATTTCGTGGACAGTTTGGCACTAGACCTATGAGTATTAGTCCTTATTAGTGTATACATCTCACGTCCACAATGCGGGACAATCTTCTTCATACGGTTCTTCAAACTGATTGTTAAGAGATTATTTTAAATCAGACAACATATTGACAAATTAAATGGCGAGGTATTAATCGCTATAGAACAGTGACTTACCATCAATGCGTCTATCTCTTTCCACGCTCGTTCTCTATAAAAGAACATCATAGTTACAAGCACTTCAACACGCAGTAACATTTATTTTCCACTCAACCCACTTAAAAAGATGCAAAACATTATGACAAACATTTCAAATGGTACATTTATAAAGAAAATACTTTTCGCATTACAATTCCAACATTTTCATAGCCGTTATGTGTAGTACAAGTTGTTAGTTACAGTACACTGCATATGGGTTGTGAGAGGACATGTTTTTATTACTGGTACGCTCGCGTGACAAAGTTTTAATACCCGTAGGCGAATAATTAACATGATAATAAAATTTTCATGTACCTATGTTGAATATGATTTCAACGCATAAAATAACTACGAATCATACATAAAATAACTACTTTAGAGGGGTTGGAGGTTACTCCTACTTTGGTCCAAGGCAAATTGGACTATGTACAGAAGACAGCTTGACTTTCATTTATAATTGGCAATTGGCAACTTCCTGTGCTGTTCTGTTAAACATTTTGCCTCTAGCGATCATCTGAGTCAAGCACGTCTGATGCTACTAGTTTTTTTTCTAGAATATCATCTTTTTATTAATTTAATCTCTGTAGCCCCAAGGACAAATGGTGTTTTACACCCTTATTTGTCCCTGAGCCCTTTAAATGTTGTGGTGCATTTGTTTAGTTTAATATTGCTCCTGGTATAACAGTGAAGTTAGGCGAACTTCTTCCAATTTGATTTGTCCCATATATAGTGATTGTGACAATAATTCTTTAGTTGAATTCTCAAATTCTAAACGAAAGATTCTAATAGCTATGTAGTAATATCGCCGCCGTTTCGCACTGGTGCAGCGTGGTGGAATAAAATACATGCATCCCAGTATTTCGGTTGATTCATAATCTTAATCATAATGAAATTGAGATCACTTTTAGTGGAAGTAAGAGTCTACAATTAACAAAGTAACAAACAGCAATTCATATCAAAACTTTCTCATACATGTAAAGTGCTGTTTTACAGCAAAACGAAAACAACCGCTCAAACGTCTACATTTCATTTATGTAAAAAGCATGTAACCAAGTTGTTTCATATTTATCGAGTAAGCTATAAACTATAAAAGACGTTTTATTTTAATAATTTCAACTTCTGTTTATCTAGTCTTCTCTCTAGAACATGAACTAAGTACCCGATATTTTCCCATGGTGTCCCATTATAAGTTGATAGATATAAAACGAATACAACTACCTCAACTTGCTAACTCGAAGACAAGGTGAAATTTGGAATACACGTTTTATTTGAAATATTGCAGCTAATTCATAGCTGATTCCATAGGAGACAAAAATTGCCACATTCAAGGAAGTCAAGTCGCTTTTCTTGAGACTTGACAGACGTGGACATTTTGAGAGAATATTAAAAATATATGGAGTGAAACATGTTTCAGCAGTTTTATTAAAATAAGTATTAAAGCATGGAAAAAAAAATTAACATAGCTATGTAACATTACCAACTTGATTCGCATTAATCTTAAACTAAACTTTTAATAGTATACTCAAATATGTAAATTTCCGATAATGTTGAGTTACTATATTATACTTTTTTATTATCTGTTACAGTTAAAATCAAATGTAAAATACAAAAAAAAACAAACTAAATTAATTTAAAAAAATGCGCATTTCTAACCAAATACCATATCAACATTTGCAATACATCGCTCGCTTCTCGTTCCTCTCTATCTATAGAACATGAACCCCAACGTCTGAGGGAAAATCCGCAAGCACTTGTCCACTCGACAGTACGTGTGGCGAGGGGCGATGCACAAAATATTATGAAGCAAGTCTCCGTTCATATGAATTATGTTTGAGCTCTACGCTAAATAAATGTGTAAGTCGTTCCAACGCCGTACTGCAATCATATTATTATAATACAGCGGCAAATTGCCTATAACTTGTACATGTGAAGAGATCCATTTATTGGATCATTGCTAACATGAATGGTTTATTTAAATACTCTTAGTATCGACCGAATATTTAAAAAACATTTTTGAATCTTTGTGATTATTCTAATTATTAATTTATTATTTTTATATTAATATTAATGTCATCATTTAAAAATAATAATGGTAATAACTATTATTTGATAAATTGAGTAATTATAAAAAGTAGTAACATTAATTTTATTGCATTGTTCCGGCACAATAAAGAAATGCTAGAATAAAGGATTTGTGTGGCAGAACTGCGTCCGCGGTTCAACGGGGTTCATGTGGAATGTTTGTAGGGTAGTGGTTAGTTTAACAAATTTAATATTGATCTTCTATTTCTGTACAACAATGAGATGATTGCGTTGGTTTTTAAATGGATATATATTTTTTTATTAAAGGTTGGTTTCCAACACTTTCAACGAAGTGAATAACATGTAACGTCACATGCTCGTATGTCGTATGTCGTATAATATTAGATATCATATTGGCGCTCATAGATTTGACGTACAATTAGCTAGGTAATTTGTATTCATCTACTAAATGCTACTGAAATAGTACCGTGATCTAAATGTATGTGCTTCAACTGAGAGAAACTATTAACTTACCTAATCTGAACTATGACAGGAGAAAGACAACGGAACACTATTATAGGTGTTAGGTATGTCCATAAATTTGGACACATTTACTTTGACGAGAGTAGCATCCGGGACCATCATCTCTGACATGTGTCACCTGACGGAGCCAAATGGTGAAAAATGCAACTGTTCAGGGTCTTCAAATAAATTAATTTAAATTGTTTTCAAATATGCAATTGCTTGAAGACAGGAGCCTGACTCTGATAAAAAATGGATATCGGGAATCTTCGATAGCTATCAGTAATGGCTCGAGTTTGC
The DNA here is from genome assembly GCA_018244855.1 of Elbella merops. Lineage (NCBI taxonomy): Eukaryota > Metazoa > Arthropoda > Insecta > Lepidoptera > Hesperiidae > Elbella > Elbella merops. The sequence goes on from DWMG01001579.1 coordinate 6,197, forward strand.
GCTTTTATTTAACGAGTGCAATAGTGTGGAGCAAGTTTTGTCCCGTTACTGTCGAGTGTTTTTTTACAAAACATACCATTTCTCCTGAATTTCTCCGAAGTAGTAGACAATGGACAGTACACTCTAGCGTTCCACTAGTTGTATTCTATGTCTCATGGAATAGGCAATATACTTCGCCCAATTTAGAGATCGAACCTAGGACTCCTTATAGTAGTTGAGCGTGCAACTACTAGACCAACGAATAAGAAATTTATTCATTTTACAATAAGAATTATTTATTCACATGTAGTTTTTCCCAACAGTTATTCATAATAATGTTTCCTTTTGTAGCGACACAGTGACATTGATGAGCTTCCGGGGTCTACCCCAGTAATCCTTATTCCACCCCTGTTCTATTAAGAAATGTCTAAGCATCGTGTTATGTGAGGTGTCATTTTTGTAAACATAGGAGATGGTTAACGATTATTATTATATCGTTATGCTAAGTCACTAACGGGGTGGGCAGAGAGCACTGAGTGCCGAATATTTCAATAATTACAGTCTTGAACTATTCCTCTACAAAGTTATTTAATAAAACATCACGCTTCAGGTGTTTTAATATAACATAATATCATGCTTCAGCTTCAGTTCAAACCACCATATCAGGAGCTTTAGGGTTGATGTAATGTATATTAAATATACGAAAAACAATGACTTCCCCCTCTAACACATGTGTAACCATATGTTACTAAGTGACCGCATAGCTCCAGTGTACCGGAAGTCATATATATCACGGCGCGTTGAACACTACTCGTGCATGGAATTAATTACAAGAAAAATATATTCCCTACGAATATATTTGCATAGAAAAGTTGTGTCTCTAAACATTTATGGAGGGAGCGATGAATGTGCAAAAAGCACAGCAGGCTTGCAAGAAAAGAGATTTTTGGCACTCCCAGTTCTCTGCCTACCCGGTAAGGGATTTGGCGTAACATATTAAGTGTTAAAATCTCTGTTTACTGTTTGAGGTCGTGCATGAAGATCCTACATTCATATCAAAATAAAACTGCAATGTTATTAAAAATTAAATAAAGAAATAAAAGTGAATGTTCGAAAAAAACAATCTTTGTCAGGATCGTCGTGCCTGAAGAAAATTTTTAGTTTCTGCCTATACCTATGCAACATAGGCGAAACACTACATACATACATGTATATTGGTCATGAAAATCAGAGAATGACTTTCTTCCTCGAAGATTAAAGCACAGATATACAAATGTTAGACGGAGTGGCTTTTATACATAATCTAGTAAATCAATCGTATAATTCGTTACCAAGAAATATCTACGAGCAGAATTCATATCGAACTCGGAGATAAACGTACTCACGCTTATAACTTCGTTTCGCTCTGTGAAATATAATTGCATTTCACAAAACGTTCTCTTTAGTTACATATGTTCCAACTCAAATCTGCAATATTATTTTTGACATGTCATACCGTCGAAATCCAAACCAAAGTTAGATTTATATTAAATTGTTCTATGTATATACTCATAACTATGTATGTTTTGCACTACGCTGTGAAATTAATTTTGTACTAAATATTACAGAACCCAATTTATTCACAATTAAAAAAATAATTTGCATTAAAAAGACAATTTTAAAATATAATTTTCTGTTTCAATTTATTCGAATACATGACAAGGGATTTAATGGCCTGATTTGTGTGTCTACGTCGTGGCATCCGACTACGAACGTCTACGAAATGTAGAGAATGTGTAGAGTCCATTTTTACGTTATATAGGTTTTCATAATTCCATAACGCTTACAGCGACAATATCGATAAGTGATAAGCATACCTTTAATTATTTAAATTATAATTTAATACCACTTAAATCTTGAAAATACTATTGCAAAAACAATTTTGTAAAAGAGTACATGATGGCAGTATATTTCAATGTATTATGAATGAAGAAGTTAGTCAGGTCTGTGAGGACAGAAGTACTTGGCTCTTGATGCTCGTTGCTTGCCCCGTAAGGGAGAGAGCGTGATGTGAAATAATAATAAAGATATCCTGTACCATACGACGTGTTATATTTGCCTACGAACTCAATTGGTGCTAATTTTATATAATAAATGTTATGCCAATACAAAAAACGGTATTATCCAATGAGCATTAACAGAGCACTTTAAATGTGTGCCAAGTGCTATAAAAATATCTGTGTATGCCAAACTTTAAACTGATTGAAGAAACTTGGGGGAATATAGACCTTGATACTACACTGCATTAAAGTTAGGTAATAGTCAAAGATGGGCAATAAATTACAATTAACGTCTTGATTTATATCCAAAGTATTCAAAATGGAGTATGGAAAACCACTACTGACTTACGTATATCGCTGATCACACAGAAAAGTATTCCAGAAAAGAAGAGAGTTCCACGATTTCAAAAGAGAACCGCGCCTAAAAAGAAGTAAATGTTATCACGTGTAAGTTCAGAAAAAAGTGAAGACTATCAAACGCCTAGGACTTACTTACGTCATGTAAACTAGTTACTCTAGCAAAAACCAAAATTCCATGTTCAGTACCAGTTCAGCACCAAATTAAATTTATTAGCATTTATGGATAAGGATGGTTAAATATGTTTTTTAAAAAAGCCTAGCATCACGCAAGTAATCTCCGAAGGGATAGGCAGAGCAATGTGGCACATACCTACGTTTAAAGTATTATTGGTAGTCTATGTTTTTTGATAATGTCTAATTTTGACATCGTCACCATCATCTTCATGATTCTCAGCCTATTTCCGTCCAGTCCTGGATATAGGCCTCTCGAATTGCCACACCAGGGGCAAACCCAAGCTTGTCAAAGTTGAAAACAAAATTAATTGACATATAATGAAAATATCCCAATCTGCTGCAATAATCCTAAACGTAATAGTTATCATCATCACATCAGCCTTTACCGATCCACTGCTGGACATAAGCCTTTCCCTAGGTGTGCCACAACACCCGATCCTCCACAGATCTCATCCAGTCGCTACCACCCGCCTTTTTAAGGTCGTAGGTCGTCGTCGGTCAAGAACTCGTCTAATAATAGTATAGTAATAGTATCCGTTAATTAATACGATATTTACTCCCAAAAAAGGTGAATAAATTCCAACTAAAAAAATACCTTAATATCCTGTACATTTCTTAATATTGTTCCAGAAATTAAACATTCAACTACCTTTAGTACGCAGTAATATTGTTATTATTTTTATCTACAGAGCGTCTCGGTGCGCGTTATTTTTATTTTACGGGATTGTTATCTAGATACCTCTTTTAAGAATTACAATACAAAGTAATTTGATAATATATGTACATATATTTCCTCCTCCGATCATTCTAAGAAAAACAGATTTAGAATTGAAAAATTCTGATTCAATTAAAATAATGAATTAAGGGGTTAATAAAATATGATACGATGTGGTCATCGTCACTTTTTCCCATAGGCATGTTGTCCACCTAGCGAAAATTTGACACATTTAATAAAAATTGTATTGGTTTAAATATCGCTTAATACATATTACTGTTAAAAGTTACCTAGAAGCTAACCTTGAATGTTCTTTATTGAAGGGTCCGTTGCTCCGCACACGCACCACAATAAACTTCACTTGCACTTGCACTTGCACTTGCCCAGTTAAAATCAAGTTTTATGTTTATTTAGGAAGCAACTTTGAATTAAATTGAATTACAAAACTAATATCTATCTTACTAATCTTTATGAATAGCGTAGAACCTATGATATTTTTAATGCTCCAAATATTCCGCAAGTAATATTGCTACACTCTACATAGATTAGTCATAGCATTTAAAATTAGCATAAATGACTCTACAAAAAACTTACAGGCTAAAAAAGCACTATAGACGCGACGTCTGACATCATACGCTCGTCTAGTCGTCAACTGATCATATTTCACGTCAAAATATGGCCTTAAACGAAACATATATTTTCATTGAGCCTTGAGATTGGGTCACGTAAAATCGTACCAATATAATTGCTTCCATAGATTTCAGATTTTCGTTGCATCTTAAAGGCGGCGGGTTCAAGGACCCGGCCAATGAGAGCCCATGCAATTACCGCCTGAATCATCGCCAAAAAAGAGTATGCGGCGTTCCAATTGCAGCTGTGTTGTATTTTCTCTCGATTATCAGGGAGCGTTTGAAGGATGCAGCTCGAGGGAGGGGGGAGAGGCCGCGCGGCGCCTCAGTCGAGCCGTGACCGCCGCGCCGGACACATGCTGTGATGGCACGTTAGTTAACCAAATGAATACTCCGCGGAATCTCAATTCGCGACCAACGTGCTCAAATCAAAACCTCGCTAGTTTTTGTTGACTGTGTGTTATTCATCAACGACTAGTACAAGACTCTCTTGGACTGTTCCCGTTTGTGGCTAATGTGAGTTGAGATCTTGCAGCCGCGTGTGTCTGCAAATCACGTGCCCTAGATTTGGGGTGCCGTTGCCGGACCGCTGAAATGCTACATTTTTTCGTTTATTTACCAGGCAATGCTTTTTAGTAGTAGACACTAAATGTAGACCTGTTTTGTGTTACTATTTTAATTTGAGTAGTTATTGTCATCTGATCAATTACACGAGAGTTTTGTATCATTTAAATTCACCGCATACAATCTCGCAAAGCAATTTGTATTTTGACATGTACTATTTCTTTAATGTTAGACTAATATAAGTATGTACAAAACCATTAACGCAATAAAGAGTATCATAAAACTGTAGACTTTAGTATTTGTCCAAAACCTAGAGCCTTTACCGAAACCACATAGACTCTACTGTCGCGCCTGTCTCACACTTATATTGTATTGCGTAGTAAGTAGTTATAGAATCTATTGCTGTGGTGATAGAGTTGCTTTTTGTAGGGTCCTATCTGAGCAGAAACATTAAACCCGAACGTCTGTAAATTTACAATCTTATTTCTTTATTTTTAGTTAGTTCTCCGCATTGCATCGCCAATACTTGTATGTGTTTAAAGTACGAGTATGTATGTAGCTTGGGAGTTCTTCTATTACGATGGTCGTCTTTAGATGCTTAAGATGTAAAATTAACGTACTGTGATTTGGTGTATGTATATTTGCACTACAAATTTATTGCCATGTGAAAAATTACGAAGGGCGACAGACGCACGTGGTCTACCTGAGGTAAATAATTGCTCCCACGTGGCTCTGTGCTCAATTAACCGCCCCCGTGAGGGGTCGGAGCGCACGCTTCCGGTAATGAAAATCGTGTACATCTGTTATAATAAATATAAACAACTATAAAACATATTTGTGTGCGTTATTTGAAATTTAATATTTTCATTTATTCCTATTAGGAGCCATAACAAGGGAGCATTCTCGGATCTTTACTTATGAACAAAACTAAACTATATATTTCGCGAAAAAAAAGTTTTGCTTAGTTTATTAGATATTTTTATATTACTACAACATCTATATTTTTGGTAGTGACGATCTATCAATTGATACTTCGGACCAATCAGGGCAGATGACTATCAGTTTTCAACGACACAGACAACTTAATATTCGGAACGGATCATTTGGCAGAACACATTAGATGAGGAGTTGTGTGTGTGCGTGTACGCGGGTGTGGTGGTGTACAGGAGTTGGGGGTAGTTTGGGGGGGAGGACTGCGGGTAGAGGCACATGGCGGATCGATGCGGCGCGCGTCGCCCGCTTATCATTTGCGTGCGACCCCTCGCCCCTACCCCCGGATGACCCGCCAACGTATATAGGCAACTATAAAGCACGATAGACTGTCTCCGATTGTTATTGTAAACGACCGCCAAGTATTACCACATGACTGTCACATGGCTATGTGTTGCGATAGAAAAAATATATATTCTCTTTATCAGATTTCTAGTTTCTGTAAATTTGGGCCGCTGTCTATAAAGTTGAAAACGAGTTTAACACATTAAATGAATGTTAACATTTTAAATTATTTTTATTATCAGTTGCACGTTTCGAGATTTCAGCGTATATTATTATATGTGTTCAAGATGTAATTTATATTTATTTATAAATGGCGTTAAAAAAACAACACTTCTGAATGCTTAAAAGTTCTAAAAAATAGCCTCTAAAAATTTCCCGCGAAATTATTTAGAAAAAATTGAGTTTTTTAAAATTAGAATGTTGATTACGTTGTGTAACTCTGAGTGAGTAATTTCGCGAATTTGCATATAAGATTTTTCTACAACCATCTATGTAATCTAACAAGGTTCAGAGTTTTTTTTTTCAAATTGTTTTTTGTTTGTTTGTTAACAGCTAGAGACGGAGCTTAGAAATAATATAAAGGTCGACTTAAAATTAATCTCCAACAAATTCCATAGAATTATTTATCCTTATAAAATTAATCTGACGTTTTGAGATTTAAATTGAACCATACAAGTAGTCCCCGGTCTCTTGAAATAATTATGATTGTTTCGAATAATCTGCCTCCTTTTCCTTTGACGTTGTTATTAATAACCATTAATCTTGATCAAAGCAATTAGGTATTATAGGAACCGACAATTAATAAGTTGGTAAAGTCACATTTTTTGCAATATAAGGATTGTAGAAAATGCGCCGATACCCACAAATTGGCCACTGCCGCCCATACGTATCGATAATACAATTCTATCAATATTTATTCATTTAATTTATTTAAAAGGGTGTTAACCAATTACGTCAATTAAAGGACAATAAAAGATGTGTACATATTGTCACAAAATTGTTTTTGTGGTTATTTCTATTCTCCAAACTGACTTTTAAAATCTGCAACAGTTAAATGCAGAAGTCAGAAGACTCCGTAAACAGCATGCGTGTATAAAGAGAGGGATAAACTGGACACTGCGTACCCCAGAAAAAACCGGGCGTGAAAATGTAATAATAATAATGTCATAATAATAGAATTTTTGATCACCTTGACTATCAATAACTTATAATTAAGTACTTAATAATTATTAACTTATAATTGAGTACAATGTACTTTTACATTGTTTGTATAACTTCTATAAACTTATTGTTACGAACTTAATTATAAGCTTAATATTTGATGTTACTGAAAAGGGGAAGAATATCTTAACTTTGCCGGAGTAACACTTCGGAACTCTCCCCAAATTATGATACGCATAAGACATTAGTAGAGTTATTTGAACACGTGTCATACGTGGAGTTAGAGGCTTAATAACCTTCTCACTGAAATGTTTATACAGGTACGTACATATTATATCGTCGTTTTGGGTCAAATTCAGGTATGAAGAGAATTGAAATCGTAAAAAATATGGCACTGCGGTAAGCATGGAAATATTTGACACTCGGAGTTCTCTGCTTACCTCGCAAGAAACTTGGTGTGACGATATAATAGTAACAATAAAAAAAAATCCGACAAAATATTTGCAGTTATGGAATATATATAAAAGTTGATTACACGATCAACTAGCAATGGTTGTGTAAATATATATAAAGAGAAGCGGTCATAGCTCCGACGTATTTCTGTATTGAAATCAGTATTTCATGTTAAGCTACACAGGCGCTGATACCTGTACACGAGTGAGCGGTAGAGAGATATTCAATAATTTCACCGTGAATGGTTCAATTTTAACAATATAATTAGAACTACAATTTATTTTGTATTATTCTATTTTATTTTTTCTTTTTTATATTGTTCCAGCGTTATTTAGTGAATAAATGTAATTGTTAGAGTTTTTAGTATCCGTAAATATATTAAGAAATCGAATCCTATCAAAATTATTACACATTTATGAATGGATAATGAGGGGTAAAACTTTTTAATAGTAATTTTGGTTCCCGATTCGTATCTCATTAAATGCGCTCACAATCAGATCATAAAAAGGCTATTAACCAATTTTTAATTAAAGCAGCAACTTTTTAAGACGATGTCAGTTACAGTTCGTCAGTTCTTACATAAAAACATTTTAACATGCTATCGATATTAACGACACAGTCGACACATAACTGTGTTTTCGTAAGTAACAATTACTAGAAATTAATTGGAAATCAATCCACGAAAGGCAAAAGAAATAAGAAATATTAATTTGTGGCGGACTTTTGGTGGCCTTTACCGTTCGGATTTCACCATCCTTTTTTCCGCGCGCTTGCAAAATGTGGAATGAGCTTCCATCCGAGGTTTTTCCGGAGAATTATGACATGGGGTTCTTCAAGAAAAACGCAAAGAGCGCTCCTTCAAAGCCGGCAAAGCATGAGCGACTCTCCGGGTGTTACAAGTGTCCATAGGCGACGGTGACCACTTAACAGCAGCTATCCTGGCTGTCTATTTGTAAATATATAAAAAAAAATTAATGAAATACTAAAAAAAAATCTTATTTAACAAATAAATTGTCTTATTAACTATATTGAAGAATTTTTATTAACAGTCCTATTCATACAGTCCTATTCATACAGTCCTATTCATACAGTTCTATTCCAGGTTGCTTACATATGTTCATTCGTAATTCCTATTATATTTTTTCTACCGTCTTTAAATGAAATAAATAGGTACTTATAACACAAAATAAAATCGTATACTCACGACAACCCGTTGAACACGTGATACGATGACACCACTTCACCTTCAAACACTCAATTGAAAGGAAATCGTTCGATTATAAACACTCGAAATAATTCAATTACGAAATATAATATGTAAGAACATTTGCCGATATTACAATTTCATTTGAAAT
>DWMG01001580.1:0-14894 GCA_018244855.1 Elbella merops
TCACCAGTTACGTTTACGTTCCATGGAATAGGTGGTAAGCTTGTTGCCATACATCGGGCACGAATCCAGACTCCGAGTCACTACTAAAATTCCAAATTAGAAAAATCGATTGGTACTCGACCCATGATTTGAACTCAGGACCTTCCGATCAGCAGTCGCGCTTGTAACCACTCGACCAACGAGACAGTCAATTATTAGGCATTTAAAAACTATGATACGTAGTGTATATCTTAAGAGAGCATGCACAGCCCACCCTCCCACCAGAAATGCAAGCACATAACAACAATATGTAAAATGTACACTACCATATGTATAGCGACATATTTCGTCTTAAATCGGAGCACCCTCACAGTTACGGAATCTGCAAGCTCAGTTCATTATCATCGTCACCATCAACCTTCCTCAGTCCGCTACTGGACATAGGCCTCCTTCAATGAATGCCTCCTCCTCCTCCTTCTCCACTGCGTCCTGACTTCATACACTTGGTTGCAAAGTAAAATGGTAAAACACTTTTAGTTACCAACTAACAGCTTTTTGCCATTTTGTATTAACTGACTCAGTCGGTTATATTTCTACAGTCTTGGTTGAGATCATTAATAGATTTCTTTACATAGCAGCATCGCATACGGCCTGCACACAAAAAACAAGCATTAAATATGTCTCAAATAGAAAACTAGCATTCACGTTTAACAATTGTACATACATATGTATGTTAGTCTGTTCCAGTCCTTGTGAAGTCTATATTGTTTGACGTCAACAAGTTTCAGTTTCGCTCCGTTACAGATTTGTTAAGATAATAAACTCTCTATTGTCATAGTTACGCAACCGCCACACATTTGACATGCATTAAACGTTCTTACCTAACACATGCGGTAATACACGCGCTGACGCCCCAAGACCACTCACTTGCGGGTACTGCGATCTCGTAACTGAGGGAGGCCTGGAGAATATTACACACAGATAGAAGCTATCACAAATGCTTAAGCGCTGAAGATTTTAGAAAAGTTAAAGATGTTTCTGTGGCTAACAATGTAATTAATGCCTTAAAAATTATGCAACGGGAACAGATCACGCCTGTTGGATATATCATATACATACTTTATAGATATCAACGACATATTTTAAGTACAGAGAAGAAAACCTAATAAATGTTAAGGAAACAACATACTATGGTAATCTTAAAAACTCTGTAACAACTGTGATTCCTTAATACTTGACAAGTTTATATTAATTAAAGATATAGTAATGTTTTTTAAAGACAAAAACGTACAACTTAAAAAAAAAGTAAAACTTAAAAAAAATATACATCAAAATCAGTCCAGTACTTTTTGTGTGATACGCGCACAGCGGCAAACTTTTGTCTTTTTTTATATTAATGGAGAAATAACTTGTACTCACTGTATTTTATTATTGTGGCTTGAATAGGCATAATGTTTTTTTAAGATCGGCGAAGCCTATCAATTCGCACCGCGTCAACATCTTGACCATAGTCTTAACCAAAGATATTCTGTTAACAAATCCGTGTCCTATCGTGAAATAGTAAAAAGGTTTATGGTAGTGTCGACAATGATAATATAAATGAATTTTTAACACACTTTATATTTACTATACCAGTCTGATCAGTTATTTGCTTTGCGAGACAAATCTGATGAATCATTTCTAATTTTATCTATACTACCTTCATTTGTCATCACTACTATTTGGATTAAATAAAGGTTTTAATGAAATTAAATGTGTCGAACATTATGTACATTAATTATCATTGTTATTACTATTAACATCAGATTTTTCTAGCTTAATTTTATTTTATAATTATCAACGACTGATATGTTATTCACAAGATCATTGGAAAATAATTAATACTTATTATAAACACTAAATTTCCACATAATGACCCTCTATACATGTTGGTTATCTGTCGAGGCTTGACCAAAAAGTTTGATTAAATTCTGGTCTAAAAGATTTGGTAATTAGACACAACGAATACATGACGTCCTCCAATAGATAATTTCCAGAACTAGCGTCTGTAAATTATAGTTTACAGGAAGAACATCATTAGTTGAATTCGCTTAACACGAGTAAGTATTTCCTTCGGTTGTAAAATGTATATAATATTTATCGATTTAAATACATATCTGATAAATTTTAAATCCTTTTTATTAAAATCATGGCAATTTAAAATAAAACCTATTCAATATGGGCTGAGCACGCAAATAAATAAAGTAATTAAAATAGTCGGTAGGAGGCGTTGGCGTGTATCACGTAATTAAGTTAACAGAAGTAGGTACTGTACCTATAAGAGAAAATAGTATTAACGCGCCCACCTAAGGTGCGTGAGCTAGAATAGAGTTGCTCTACAATGGAACTATTTGAAATCCCAAAACTTTATATTGTATCTAAATAAAGATTTCCATCTAATAATCCTATGAATTATTTATTATTATGCACATAACAAATTATACCTAATAAAATACGCAATAAGCAAAAGAGAATCCATGAACTGCAGAATAATAATAAAATAATTATAATAATCGACCCATTTGTCATTCCACTGTTGAAATAACGGTCTCCTCACATATTGAGATCAACAAGTCTATCATGCTGACCAAGTGCTGGTTTGCATACCTTAGACTGTTTTTATAAATTCTAAGGTGTGCAGGTTTCCTCGCGATGTTTTCCTTCACCGTTAGCAAGTAATATTTAAACTTATAAAGCACTGTTGTAAAGAGGTGCGTGCCATGGTTTTGAACCCAGGATCCCTGGAGTGAGGGGCTGAATTCTTAACCACTTGGCTATCACTGCTAAAAAATTAATGAACTTTAGAAACTCTATATGTATTTTTCTTATGTAATCTGATGTTACATAGAAATGTAGCTCTCTATAAAATTCAAATAAAACAAATGATAAATACAAAACAGCAGCGTAAGAGCAGCATTCTTTTACGGAAATGATTGACAACGCACTCAGGGCATGCGCAAGGAAGCATTCACGTCAGGTAGTGTAACTGGCGTTTGAATAATGTGAAGTACGATCCTATCAAGATGCTTATCTCAACTACCTGTCTGACCACCGACTACTAAAACATATAGGATATTTTTTGTGAAATTATTTTATAAATATTGTTATTCCCTGTTAACCGGTGAAACGTTGGATTATTCTGCACTGCTCTGCGTACCCCTTCGGGAATTGCGTGGCTTTAAGTTTTTTTTACGTTATTCGCTAACTTGTTACTACCATATACGCCAATGCACTTAAATAGTTCATCATAATCACTGTATATTTTTTACTTAAATATAAAAAATAAAATTTTATGTAACAATATTACATCACGTTTGTTGTTAAAATTTAATATATTTATCAATAAGAGGCCTGGAGCTATGATGTAATAATGATTATTATTGTAATTATAATAACAAAATGTAGAGTATAGAGCCAAAAATTACATAAACGTTCTAAGATTAGTTTAATATATGTTAAGTAGAGTTTCTAAGACAGAACCTTTTGAAAAACACACCAGCACAATAACTATTGTAATGAACGAGACGCGTAGTTAAACACAATTGTGTACTATCGATGAATTTTGTAATTCCGATATTTTCTTTTCCGATAAAGTCTTTTGGGATTAAACTTTATTTCAGCGGTGTAAAGTTTATACAGCTGTATATTACCTGAAGTTAATATTAAGCCCATCGTAATTGTATAGATATACCATATACGAGTATAGTTTGTTTTTAACACGCTATGCATCGACCGCGAAACGTGTATGATTACATTTTTATTGATTTATTATTTTATTAATACCATGTACATATTGTATTTTAAATAAAGTAATTAGAATAGTATTGCAAAAAATCCTCTGTTATTCAAATATATTATGTCGCTTCACTCGTTCATAGTGTGTCATGTTCGTTGCCGTAATGTACAGGCACATTCAGATTGAATCTCGATCGCTTGAGAAACATCATTCGGATGAAAATGCAGCGAGGATTCTCTTGACAGGATTATAGGAACGTGGGCGGGGATATACGTGAGAAACGGGCAATGACTCTATCGAACATCGTAAACGCAAGTAAAAGGAGCCGCCTAATGTCATAATATCAGAGGGAATAACATCGATGGAAAATAACGTTTTAACGATTTAAATCGAAGCTATTTTACGAATGATATTGATTTAACAGATTCAATGTACAATTTAATTCTACGTTTAATTTTTGTATTAATTCATTGTTGTAATAATAGGAAAATTCTACGGCTTAAGTTACTTATGTTTCAAGATAGTAACAAAATATGTGTCATACTTACACAAATCTGACTTATTCTCGAAAATAACAATTAGGTTATCAGAGTATCTATAAAAATTGCAGCTAACAAAATATTGTCTATATACACGAAACATAATTATAAACTATATACATATATAACAACGCGATAGACTCAACAAAAGTCCCGGTTACAATAAAATTAAATAAATAAAAAGGGAGAATTTACGACAAGAGATTAGTTATTTTTTACAACAAATTAAAACAAAAGAAATCAAATTTATAACAACGACGGAACATAATATTCAGTGTTTAAGTAAACTCCTGCTCATAAAACGTAAAGACAATAAACATATTATTTTGTAACGACACCAGTTTTATGAACATAAGAACAATAAAACGGCAGTAATGTTTGCAATTGTGTGTTTTCTGGTCCATTAAGACACTTCGCGTTTCACATTTGGCGATACTGTGGAACAAGCATATCCTTTTAGGCTTTCCTTTGGCGTCCAGACTAAAACTAGAGCCCACGTATGTACAGCAAGGTACTTGTTTTCGACGTGCGATGCTATAAAAGCTAGCCTTTGGGCTTAGCCCTGACATTGGCCGGCTAGATACACAGTAGTAGGGATCCCTGGAAACATGTTGAAGATTACAACTGTAACAGTTGTCATACTGCTGGTGTGTGCCAGTCGTTGTAGCTCCAGCTTCATTAAGGATAATGAAGAAAAGGACAGCAGGCAGAAGAGATTGCTCTGTAAGTATTGAATCTGTTAATTATTAGTTATACAAGTACAGTTTAATTTGTTAGTATATTTAATTTGGAAAGATTAGGTAGTTAATTTTCCAAATACATTAGTCACATTTAAAAAATCTATTTTAAACTGATATATTAAGCCCCAAAGGACCTCTTAATGTTATTATACATACGTATAATGTATTAATAGGTTTCACTAATATTCTTTAGTTCTAAACGGCTTAGAATCACTTTTAAAATAAAATCTTATTCCTATTTGCTTTAGGATAATCCACAGAATACGCATTTCCTAAGAGAGCCCTTAAAATAAGGAAAAAACGTTTTTAATTACAACTATATTACGATATTAAACAACACTTGTTCAATCCTTTCCTAATAATCTTACATTATTGTTGGATAAGCTTTCATTCATTAGATTATCCCAATCTACCTGCAATTAATCTTTAGAAATATTTCGCATTCACGATAATGACAGACTTCTAATATATTTCATCTATTGTTGTATCGATCGGTCACTGACCGCTTATACCTTTAATGTTCAGAAAAGGATGTATGTTCATACGCAACATTACGCACGTATCCTGTCGTGATCGTTTCGTACAAAGAAATGTTCTTACATTGCGTGTTACGCTCATGTAAATTATGAGTTTAACCTTGTTAAGCCGTCAGTGTAACGGCAATAATATCTACAGCAATTATCTAAATGTTTATTTCTTTGTCTTTTATTTATGTACAACCAATGCTTTAATATTTCTGTAAAGGTTTATTAATCTTCTATAGAAATTTCTAATCTCAATGAAGCCGTTTATCATAAAAAGTATCACGGTTATGTCTAAACCTGAAATATTGTTTTATACATAGTTCACTTAAAATGTATCTTTGAAACGTATTCCAAGCAATATATTTGCGGAAAAACGAAAAATTATTGCAACATTTGTCGCTTTTAAATATTCAAAATTCTATAAATAAACTAAATTTCTGTTTATTTAATAATAATTATTTTATATTTAATTAGTATTATATTTAATAATATGCTTTTTTATCTTTCAACAACACATATCTTTCATTATCAGTATTTTGAGAACATATTATGTTTGTACGCGTAATAAAATATATAAGTAAAAATACAACATATTGTATCCAAATAGAAACTATGTTCGCTTGTTACCTAATACATACATTAACTTTTCTTTCTAAACATATACATACATATGTATACTTGTACACTAAAATTGTATATTCCAACCTGTAAAGATGTACTGCGTCTTCTGTGAAATAAGGCAGTTCACGCTTTCAAGCTTAATATTAATGTTGCTGCCTACCACACCAAAATTGTAAAAATCATATTATTTTTCAGTCTATGATGAAGATGGAAATCTGGTGAAAACATTCAGTAATACATTTCTTCACGATATTACTGAAAATGATGACAAAACTCCGTTTTTTTGGAATTTCATACATCCATTCTTTAGTTTCCCTCGTGTAAGTATAAAATTGTGTAAACTACATACCTCTCGTAATAAATTACACACAGTGTATATAGTAACACCTATATTTATATAAAACTCATTAAAGTTGCTTAAGCAGGTACTAGGCCAAAAAAATATTTTGAATCTTTATCAAAACATAGATCTGAAACTTGCACAGCTTATAAATCTACATTAAAAATCAACCTATTAATACTACTCGATCTGCGTTTGTGTAATATTTATAAACATGTTTCCACAAATCATAATCATTTGATTTTAGTTTAAATATACTCGTATCTATGTTCTTATACGTTATTTTTTGTTGTGATTTGGATAAGCTATATTAACTTTAAATGCTCTTGCATTCCCGTTACTGAACATTGTAGTATATTTAAGTTTGAATGATTGCAAAAATGTTTATATTTATTATAGACAATTTATTTCCGAAAAGCATTCATGAACAACTTTAAAAGAACACATGTCATGGTTCCTAATGATGTGAATGATTAATTCGTCGAATTATATTTTTTACGGCTGTATCACTGCCATTCATTACGATTCCGAACTCACCTGAACAGTGTGCTAAACATGCTGATGTGAAATATTTTATCTGGAGATATAAGGAATTGCTTTATGCTGTCTAAATTGAATGTATGTAGATTTACTAAATAGACTTAGCATTATAAGGCAGGATCATATATAAATTGATGAAACCTTTATTTAATTGCTTTTTAGCCATTTTCATTCTGAAATGAGGCACCAGTCTAACAGTAAAAGTCTCATAGGGTTTGATGATGAAATCTGATATATCAAACGTAACACCACACTTGTTTTTCCTGAAAGAAATAGGCAAACGAGCGTAGTACTCTCCCATATTTCACGAGTAAGGTTTTACATCTCATCAGCGAGTAGGGGTTGAACCTATTGTTACCTATATACCGGACACAAACTCATACTTTAAGGTTCTATTATGAATTTCAACTTATGAAAACCCAATAATACGCGGCTCAGGGATCGAATTCGGGTTCACTCGCTCGCTTTATCTCTGCAACTCAACCAACGAAGCAGTCAATATCAAATGCATATCTTTTTTAAATATCGACTTATGACAAAATAACGATTAGATACATACTTTTCCCAGCAAACACACTTCGGCGGACAGACTATCGCATACATGATACCAATATCTGATGCAGTCGTCCAGCAGATTAACTCTAATCCTTTGTATCATAACAAACTCTTGATCCTCTCCTCCCACGACCCCCTCATTGAACCAAATCCGCTCTGCGCTGGACGTCGAGCACAAATACCGTCTCCAAAGCTATGCAGCAGTTACCTGAACTGCTGGGACGGTTGGGCATTTGAGCAAGAGTGCCCTGCCGGCCTGTTGTTCTCCGTGGAAGGATATTGCGACTATCCACATCAGGTCGATTGTCAGAACAGGCGGGTAAAAGGTAAGAATGGAAAGTTTTATTCATAGAAACTAAAAGCTATATTTTATTTATTTAATATTGTTAAATGGACATTATATAAGGTTATAACTAAACTACACACTTTGTAATAATAACAAATATATATAAATAAGTCTTTTTTACATACTTCAATTGTTATGAGTAACAACAAGAGCTTTTTATGGCGCTGTAGATTAACAAATGTTCGCGTCGCAATAGTTAGAGCTCAGTTAAACTCTACAATGAGTTGCTCTGAACATGTGAGCCTTATCTTATCCAACCTGAAGTCACGACTAAAATTGTATTTCATATAAATTAAAACGTTGCTCTTTTAAAGTAATTATGACTAATCTCAGCCTTAATATTTGAAGGGCTTCATATTTACATTTATTGAAATTCCATATATTTACAAACACTCACATTGTTACGAAATACAATGCGTTTTATTTTTGTATAAATAATGATTAAATTGATTGCTATTTTTAATTTTTATGCTTATATTTATGTGTTATTTATTTTATCAGGGTTGAGTGAGCACGATAACATCTTCAGATGTTAGCGAAATGTCAGTTCACGAAATGTCAAATTAAAATGTATGTAAATGGTCTTTGTTCGTTGTATTTCACAACTGTGGCCAAAAACAAGTTCGATGAAGGCGACTCTAGCCGAGTAGTCATTTCACAATATAACGTATATAACTTATAGTTAGGGAAATTTACAAGAAGACGATTAATTACTAATTCTAAAATCGGCAAAGAAAATGTACGAAGTAAAATGTTTTAATATGCAAGAAATTTCTTTCTTATGAACGCAATCAACACTCTACAAATAAGTCTATATCATCAACATTTTTCTAAGCATCACAAAGTGTCAAAATTATATAGTCCTTTTTAAATTTTATGACATGGATTGTAGAGTGACCTACTCTTTGAATTCCTTATATCTAACGCATATGTTTTCGTATTAAAACAACTTATAATATTTTGAAATAACGACATATTGAGAAAGTTTGTGGTATCACTGATTAAACGCTGTCTCTACATTGCGTGTCCTTATATTTTCAGAAATTCCTCAGCCGAAATGTTTGAACGACTTCGAGACATTCAGAAACGAGGCTAATTGTAATGAGTTCTTTGTGTGCGTGCACAGCGTTCCCGTGCGTTTCAAATGCCCCGCAGACCTTGCGTACATCCAGGTAAAGCTTCGCTCTTTTGCCATACTTTTATTTCAATATTCAAATAAACACCGTCTAACGACGGGGTGAGATCACCGGCGGGCGGTTGATCCCCTGAGACTGCCCAGGTAAGGAGGGAAACCTCGGGGCCCGTAACCTCGACCCATGCGGCGAAACCCGCCGCGGTGTACGAACGACTGTCCTGTCTTGTACTCAAATACAGAATCCAAATAGCCTGAACGTTTTTCCGGTGACGTATTATTCAGTTGGTTATTATTTTTATCATTTATTTACAATATTTAACACATGACATATAAAACTATATTTTAAAAATGTCTATTACCGCCGATATCATATAAAGTTCAAGTATATACAAAATAATGTACATAACTGTAGAATAGAGTTTATAAATTTATGTTGCGGTCGTTGCAACGCAGTTATAATGGGGCAGGAATGAAGCCCTAATGAGCATGTGCATGGCTCGAGTGCATGAATAGCATCCATTCAGCATCTTTAATCTTTATTACCAAGTTTTCCTTGCTTTATTCAAAATAGAATTACTGATGTTGCCAGAACTTTATAAACTTTGCGTAGTAATATTATGCATGGGAATCAATTAATTTTTGGTTTTGAACGGTAAACATTTTTTGATATTGGATTTCTGTGTCCTCATATGTTTTGTGAAAACTGTGTAAACTTTGGAAAGAATTAGTGTGAATTAAAATCAATTTAATAATTATCTAAAGCTCAAACAATTTTCGTCATATATTGTGCGAGAATATAAACTAAATAAAACACAGCTGGCAATTTTGCCTATAACAGCATAATAATGCAGTAAGATTTGCTATACATATAGCATCTACTCGTATATCCTCACATAAAAATAAAAAACCCCGTCTTCCTATTTGCCGACTAAACTGCAATATACTCGGAAATTCGAAATTTATATATAATATATAATTTTCAAAAATATTCTTTGGCGTTTTCCCATATTTAATAAGAGGAACAATCTCATTTTAATTCAATTCAAGAAACAACTAGAAATCTATATTGCAATATAGCCATACGATTAGTAAATATCAGGTTTGAGAATATGTGGCGGATGAGGTGTGAGTCGCGAAACCAAATTTGCGTAAACATATTCAAATGAAATTTCGCTCGGCTTTTATTTTCTTGACACTCTCTATATTTATTTTCATATAAGTATGTGAGGTCCTATAACCAAAGATTTTCAAAGATAAATTCTTTGAGAAATTTACACTTATATTTCACATTTATTCTTATCATACCCCAACTTGAACCTGAAGATTAATATTTATCACAAATACCTTCAATAAGAACGATTTCGAGGTCAACCGCCTTTCTAAATGACTCACAATGTATTTTCTTTGCAAATGCCTTAAAACGACGTTGCCCGTTGCTTTAGCTTTACTGAGAAGATTTAGCGCCTTTTTATGTTTCATTTTCCATAAAAGTAGGTAGCTACTTCGGACGGCAGTACGTTATTTAATTTACAAGGTACATAAATACTAGAAGCTGTGTACTCATTAATGAAACAATTAATATAACAAAAATATGCTGTTTTCCCGTGACGTTGGTTTCGTAATCGTGATTGTATCACACACAATCAGCAAAATCCTCCCACCATGCTGCTCTAGTATCAGTAGCAGTAATTTCTGCGTTACACTTGCCTTAATAGAATTGAGATACCCTTGAATATCATTCAAAAAGAAGTACATAAACAAACTAGGGATAATGACCCCCCACACCATAGCTACTGCTTGACTATACGATTAATTTTTGATAGGCAAACACGTCATCATAGGTGTTTATTTGCACAGGCGTTTTATTATAAGGTACTATAGAAAAATAACCATATAGAAATGAATAGGCGCCTGCGGCATTTCCATTACACGCTTAAGTTCTATAAATTATACCCATAACAAATTGGCCTCACATGATGGTTTTTAAGGCTCTCGGTTTATAAATAAACATCCAATCTTTGTTTAATGGAGATCATTACGAGCTACACTTTACTAGATACTTTATTTTCAGTCTATTCCTAACTATTTTACCATTTATGTCAGCTTAATAGCAAGAACATAACTACTAAAAAGCGTATGAAATAATCTCAATTTAAGTACTCAGTAAGCTTGTCTGTATTATGTCAATTCTCATTAGATGTTTTAATCATCTTGTAGAATAGATTAGTGTCTTTCAAACGGCTACGGAACAACGCAAGTAGTGATGATATGTGATGGACATTATTATGGTAGAGACTACCAATATTAAAAAAAAAAAGTTTAATTTTACCGCTCTTCAATATGTCCGCATATCAATAATGGTTAGTTACATTATTATCATCATGAACCTGTATAAGTCCACTGCTGAACATTAGCGTTCTTTTTGGAGATTTCTCCCTATAAACATCACGCGGGGCATGCGGATCGGGGATCGCGGACCACGGCTTTTCGCACCGCCTACGCTGTCTTTTATTTATCACATGTGTATTAATTTTACACTGTTTTAGACCAAAAATATCGGCCTACATATTTGTATGAGTATATAAAAATTACATAATATTAGAGTGTAATTTTATATTAGTAGTAAATATTTGGGATTTACTGCTTTCTGCGAATCCGGCAGCTGGTATGATGATACAATAATAATAATTTTCTCCACTTTTTTACAGAAACTCGGTGTATGCGATTATCCTTTTAGAGTAGAATGCAACTCGTCTCTAAAAGCCGAGACCGCAAGTCCCGCATCATCAACGCAACCTTCAATGGATGTTATGGTGACATCTACAACTGCTTCAACTGCTGACATAGCCATGTCAACCACGAGTGCTCCCTCCAGCTCGTCAGCGCCTGACATTCGTAACAAGGATGTCAAAATACAAAATATTGAATACAATACACACAGTAAGTGATTTTTCTAGGTATGAAATATTTTGAATGTATTTTAGTAAAAATTGGCGAACTTTAGTAATAGACAAAAATAGGCTTTTTTAAGATCTATTTCTTTTTTTACGGTATTATGTTTTCAAAAGATTATTTTTACTTATGTGTTCCATACTTGTCGGCGTGTAATCCACCCTCTGTAAAATCGTCCCTTAAGTCAAATTCATACATATTGAGATCTCTGTTTTATAATAAGGAACATTGTGTTAAATCTTTCAGGCTGGACATCGACACACGTGGCCATCTCGCGCCAAGACGCCATTCGTCAATTGAAACTAGGAAGCATCGCCCAAGTCAAGACGAATTAATAAAATTTCAGTATTTATACGAATGCCTTAATCAATATTGTGCAATTATATTTTACTAAATAATATGCTTATACTATTCTAGACGTTTTAAACAGGTTTCAGTTTTTCCCTCTAAATGGGATGACTGCATCTTTAAGACAAAACATAAACAAATATAATTAATCGTAACATGGTTACGTAACACTGATTGCCTTACATTTTTGTGGAGCTTAAAGACCAATAAAGATATGAATTGAGTTTCGGTTTTGTATCATTTGTATGAGTTGCTATGGTTTCATCACATTTGTCGTTTTTTTGTTAATTGTAACATTATCATTATTTATTTTCATACGGCCAATTTTAAATTTAGAATGTTTCCGTTTTAGCATGAACTTACTACCTAATTATTTTTACAAAGTTATAAATACACTACTTAGCTCAAGTCTTTGATGCAGAAATTTATAATCTAAAATGATGCTTAATATTTCATATATTCAAGCCGTCAACAAGACCAAATATACCTTATATAAGTTGATCAATACTGCTTTTTATAAAAATAAAGTGTTGGGTTTTTGATAAATAAACGCAGTGTTTTGGGTTATAACTTTATTTACAATAATTAGTAAGAAAATATTACCTAAATTAATTAAATTACCTCTATTTTACATTTATGACTAAACCGCTCCTATTTAATTCGACACAGCACCAACGCGTACACTGGTGGTGCTATGTCAAAGTGTCTTAAGTTAGTTTTCAGTAATTTTTTGGCAACAACTAAAACATTATTGTAACTTTTAGACAAATCCTTCAGTTTCATCTCACTTCGAGTATTATTTTATGAGATTTTATGAAGAAACTTTGATTTACTGTAAGACAATGGAACGATAATTTCAAAATTTAAATGTACCTTTAATCGAGGGCCTCTTCAGACAGACAGCGTATTTTAATTTCATTATATTCACAAAAGTCTAACTGGTGTGTTATAAAATATAACTTACATTTATTCAAAGTTGTCATATCTGCCCTCTTTCAAAATACTTATGATATAGTCCAAATCATGTTAAAAAATATTGACTGTAACGAAAATTATGCGGTGTAATCTATTTATATAGATTGTATTCTTTAGAAAAAAAACTACCATTAAGACCTAACGAAATATGATATAACAACTGATCGTCACCTTAACTAAGGCGATCACGATGTATACTCTTCTGTTTGATGAATAATATGAAAATGTAATTATAAAAAAAATTCCATATATCACATTAAAATATTCTGAAGAGGCCTGCGTAGAGACCTTTAGATTAATTCAGAAAGTTTGATATTCAGTCTGTCCTTAGAGTCGCTCCTAGACATTCACAATCCCAATTTCTTGAGCGCTTTCAAGTCCACGTCTCCGTAGTAGTCTTCGCTGTAAAACAATTGAAAATATATCATCCGGTGTATTGTAAAGAAAGCTGAATTACAATCGCAAGCAACCCGCAAACAAACAAATCATCAATAACGTTGCAAGCTGCTGTGGCATTCGGCTTCGTTATGAGAATTTAAAAATAATATATCTTAAAAATGATTTCATGGAACTATCAAAAACGATTAATATTATCATATGTTGTTTTCAAAGTATTTAATTTTGCTTCAATATTTTTCCAAAATGTTATTGGTACTTTAGCAAAAGCTTAATAAACAAATAACTTACCAAATAAGGTCAGTGCCGCTTCTAAGAAACTGGCTGTTAAGAGTTTCTATTCAAGTATATACAGATTAAGAAAACAAGTAGATAAATTACTGAAAGAGACAAGAAGGTATTAAAATGTTATTAGAAAGTGATTGCAGACAAAATAGGAAGTAGAGTGGTCGTGAAAGTAGATAATGTTACTAGGAAAATCGTGCACGGTGCAGTACTCTATTTACAAAAAAAAAACATACAACGGATAATTTTTTATAGTTTTGTTTATTTTATCACTAAAAGTTAACCTTAAGTATTACAGTTTCTATATCAAACAACAACACTCAGTCGCAGCGAGATATTTCAGTACAATATATTTACAAGGTTATGGGTGTAACAATAAGAATGTATAATGGAAGTGTATGTCCTATTACATCGTTATATGCTGATATAAATTTAAATGCAAACCCATATTACTGTTCTTATGAAACGAAACGTCTAGTTTACATACATGAAAAAGCTGACGTCCCGACAGGCATCTATGTACCGTACAGGAGTATATCAAAACTAAGTTACAATATAATAATAAATATGTCTACCGCTTTATGATTTTCACTAACGTTCTAACCTGCCTCATGAAACTGTTTTAAAATGGCTACAACGAGAAAGGTATTTGGCAACTAGAAAAGAATACAAATCAAATTGGCTCCACTCACTTAACAATCGAAATTTGAACCTGAAACAATATCTCCGTGCATCAGAGCGACGTTTCTTTAATATTCGACCAATGTCCAGCCAATGATAGATGTTGGGTGTCGTGGCTTGCGGTGCGCGGAGATTTGTTTTTAGTAACGATATGAGTATTAAT
>DWMG01001581.1:0-14894 GCA_018244855.1 Elbella merops
CCACTTACTATCAGGTGGCCCGTCTTCCTATTTGCTAGGCTAAATATAATAAAAAAATAAAGCTTGTTAAAATGAAAATGAATGTAGAATTAGCGAGATTGATGTGTTTGGCAGTCGATGATCTGTCGGAATTTGCAATCAATGAAACATAGGTAATTAAATGCTGACAATAGAATTGACGGTTTATAACTTTCGGAACATGTTTATTTTATCTCCAAACGTGTGATTACTGAAGCGTTACGAACACATGTATATGTCAAATACACTGTTATGTTTCGAACACATCTGTGGTGTATGGGGGAATGTTCCAATGTCAGTAATAAGGGTGGATTACTGACTTCTAAATACAAAGGTCGGAGTAGCAACAGTCATTCATAAATCTAAGCAAGCAATCTTAAATATTGACCGAATTAAATATTCTGTATTTATATTTATATTTATATGTATATTTATACATATTATACGTATATTAATGATATATGTACATTTATATGCAAATAGGTTATAGTTTCTACATGATGTTACTACCGGAATTTCTAGTAGTAGTTCAGAGTCTAGATCTGTGCCCGATGTATAGTCTCAGCACATATTCCATGAAATGTAAAAGGTAACTGGTGATACGTGGAAATGTACTACACTCCTTTGAGTACCTCTACGGAGATTACAGGCATGATGTTACGTGTGACGCATACAGTTGGTGATTCAACCTGATTCGTACGACGATGAGATTCTTTCACAAAGGTATAATGAATACAACAAACTAGGAAAATAGTAAAAAAATCTCTTGAAAATTAAATATCTATTGCAAGACTTGGAAATCTGTTATATAAATAGGTATACATACTGAAATTTAATAATGATGATGACGCTGATGATATTTATTGATGATTATTACTAAATATACAGTCAAACTAGATTAGATAATTATAGTTAGATTCAAAGCTATATAACAGCTAGATGGAGAACATAACTAATATAGGCAAGAGTTCAGTGCGCGATGTCGGATTGCCGCCGCAGACCGCGACCGCCAATTTGACTTGCAAGTGTGATCAAAGATGTCGCGCTCATAATTTGCCCTCCGCTTGCCAATATTTGCTAGTTCTCCTATTGAAAAGACAAAATACACTGTGTCGCTAAACGTTATTTAACACATCATGACATTACGCCTGTATTTTAAACCGTGGGTTAAGCAGAGGTGTGGATTCTTAAATATTGTTTATTAATTTGATTAACACTCAGCTTTAACGTTACCTAGCGACAAGTAACTAACACGATAATTTTATTGACTTTTAATTATTTTTTTTACATATATCTAGCCCGATAAACGGGGCAGTCGGGCCACCTGATATTAAGTGTTCACCGTAGTCTATGGACATTTACAACACCGGAGGAATAGCTAATGTGTTGCCGGCCTTGAAGGAGAGCACTGTTTGTGCTTTTCCTGAAGACCCCGTGTCATAATACTTCGCGAAAACCACAAATGATATATACTACATAACATTATATTGATAATTTTTAGCGTTTATTAAACGATAGTTAATCATCAATATCAAAAATAAATGTTTAATTAAACAGTGGTTGGAAAGTGGTGCAAACGAGCCAAGGATTTTCCTTTAAGTAAGAGACACGTGTAACGTGATGTGGTGGAACTATGTTCATTACATTAAGGATTTACTTACGTATTGAATACGACCACGTTCGTATATATACTCACTAATATACCCGTGTCTTCCAACGGATTTTCATAATATATTGAATTTATACTTTTTATCTGAATAAATATTGCAAGATACATAGATATAATCAATGATCTTGACATAGATTTAACAAAGAATATCTTTGCCGCTTGGTCCAGTAATTAAAATCGCCAAATATCATTATTCTTTCATTTATTTAGGATGAACCTAAACAAAAATGATGTCACACATTATTATATTTTAATAAATATAATATGATAGTTTAGCGTTATATTTTCTCTAAGGTGTATTAAGTCTGTCAATCCGCACTTGGACAGCGTGGCAGACTATGGCCTCAACCTTAACTCTTAACTCTCATTATGAGAGGAGACCCGTGTTCCAGAAGTAGAATGTTAGAAGGTTCCAGAAAAAAAAGACTAGTATCTGGGCGCAATTCCTTGTGACGGAAAGGACAGATGTCTGTGATGGACCACGCGTAGAAAATCCCATTAACCCCTGCCTCGGACAGTGCAACAGACACAAAATATACAATTTGAGTATTCAGAAAACCTCTCCAAATCTCACTTTATCAAAGAAAGATTAGTATATTAATACCCCTGCTTTGAACAGTCCTGGTTGTACAATATATCCTGCAAATTCGGCAAACCTTTTTAGCACAGAATGATTAGTATGATAACATAATAATATTTTCGGTGAGTATATTGCGTAAGGTACGGAAACTTAAATAATTTGGCTGTCCGCCAGAGGGCCCACGTGCGTCGCATTACCATAATGTTGAGGCCCGTCAGATGAATTACTGGCGGATAATGTTCTAGTGAAGACCGTATTTTAGCCCGGTATTGTAGATATAACTTATTTTGTACTATGCAAATTGTAAACATAACGTGTTTTAATATTATAATATGTAAATGTTACATTATACTGTATCTTGTACATTTGTCAGCAAACCAGTATTACGAAGTCTCAATGTTCAGCAGGTGCTCATTGTATCCCACACAGTTTCTCATACTCAAACAAGAAAGAACATAGTAAGACTTTGTTGGAAAACGAAGTGTTATACTGTGTATAGAACGATTTAAATATTTTAACCATATGCCAAAAATAAGTAGTGACAGACCTTAGTTCCACAAACTGAACTAACATATGTAGCAACAATACAGATACAAATTCAGGTACATTTGGAAACAGCACCCTCTTATTTCGCCACGCTTTTAAAAATATTCCAGTGTTGCGCGAATAAAAATCTCGTGCATAAAATCATGCAACCCCCCGCTCGGACGCAGGCAGCGTGAACATCATGGCCGGCCGTACCAACGCCATGTAATGGCTATGTACGTGGAAATGTTCAAAGGGTGTGTAAAAATACCATAGGGTTGTTGCACGGCAGTTTCTGCAGTGTAGGTCAGTTTTTATGTGTTTTCAGATAGACTTGTATTTGTAGGTTTAACTAGTCAATGTTTATTTGTTTATGTTAGTTACACGTAGTTAGTAAATCCTATACCTAAGTACATATTTAATTCCAGTATAAAGTGTGTTGACGAAAGTTATCGACATAGGCCGAAGGTTAAACAAGTTGAAGTGGCAGTGGGCTGGTCACATCTGTCGTAGAACCGATAACCGTTGAGTAGACGTGTACTGGAGTGGTGACCGCGACTTGGCAAACGTACCGTAGGACGCCCTCTAGCTAGGTGGAGTGACGACATATGCAAAGTGGCTGGCATTGGTTGAATGCGAAGAGCTGAAGATCGAGCTCAGTGGCGTGCTATTGGAGAGGCCTATGTCCAGCAGTGGACGGGAGTAGGATGATAATGAATGACGATGGAGTGTGTTCTGAGAATTGAAAACACAAAATGTAAAGATAATTGTGTAGATAAAACCTAACATCACGCCTGTAATCTCCAAACGGATAGGCAAAGGAGAGTGGTTCACTCCTACGTTTCACCAGTATACACACATACAAGATTTTCCTAAATTGAAAATTAATTTAAATACTAAAGTACTACGACTTCCATTTCCATAGAGATAGTATAATGTCTTATAATGCACACATATATATATTTACATAGGAGAACTGTCTGTACTCATGTACGAGTCCTCCTATTCGAATTCGGCAGCTCATTCAAGGCAACGTCTACGCCACCGACGTGCGCCGGCTGCCCAATGAATCACTGCTTCGACCTCAGACATGTAAATATTTAGACATTACCCATATTCTTCATATTCCATAATCTTTGCACTTGTTCATAATTTTGTATATGTTCATAATCTTTGTACTCCTTTAAGTTCATAATATTCGTAAGTAATATTCTAAAATCTGCAGTACAACGCACTATATTATGTGAAGTATAAACGAAATTGCAATGTCGTTATAAATATAAACAAAATATGGTCTTAATATGGAGTGATTCCCATTTAATTGGGTATCTTTCGGCGAATAACAAGCATATGCAATTAAGAATAGCTTAAAATATATTGCAAGCGTTGTTAATAAAATAACTTACAATGATTATTGTTATTATGCGAAGTTTGTTAATGTGTTATAATGTACATACGAGTAAATATAAAAGTTACGTAATGTTCACTTAAAGTAACGCGTTACATGAACATTCTGTATATACTTTTAAAGTTTCCTGGCAAGTTTCACTGCCATGTCTACGTGTTTTATAGAACTACAACCAATCTGTTGGCCACAGGACACGTATTTTATGGTGTTGTGCGCTCACAAGAGGAGCCATTGTGTTGGCCATACGTGTTCAGGCTTTTACAGACATCTGGGGGAGCGCAGGCATTGCTCGCAATGGGACGAGTAGACTGCTACTATATATGAGTAGGTGCTGAGTACTGGACTGCATGTATGACGAGTATATGGAGTTTTGGACGTTATACTTCTCTGGACAATAGACATATATGCATTGTTATACATATGCAGGGATGTATAACAATGGAGGATGAAGGATAGGGCGCGATGGCGCTCATTGGGGGAGGCCTATGTCCAGCGGTCGACTGAAACAGGCCGGTGATGATGATGATGATGATACGTGCTTATCTCAAATGTGTGTCTATTAAGCGAGTTTTATTTTTTATATAATTATAACTATTATGACAATAATTGGTTAATCAAATAATCGTAATAATTTTTGTGTTGCTATATATGCTACTAACAAATTATTTGTTACATGTAAAAAACTTTACGGAAAGCAGTTGAGGACGAGGCTTGTGCCCAGTAGTGCGATATTCAAAGGATTATATGGAGAAGCAGTTACATAACTGGTGAAACGTTCCACGTGTACTACACTCCTCTGTCTACCCCTTTGGGGATTACAGGCGTAATATTACGGTTTTAAGAAGTTATATAGGTATATGACAATTTTGAACTTTTGAAATTTTGAACTTTTAAACATGCTTTTAAGATCATCACTCCGAACAATTTGGAATAAATTTGTTATGATTCTTGTGAAAACTGATATTTTAGAATCATCCCTTGTATTAAGTTATATCTCTATGATGGTAGAGGAAGGGTTGGAGACCATCGGGGTGTTTAACATTTTACTTACACACATACTGTACAATAATTATTTTTAAGAATTTTAGCATTGTTACAACATTACGTACGGTAATGATAACATTCAGAACACAATATCGCGCTTGTACTTACTAGAAGGGATAGGCGGAGGAGTATAGTATTGCCACGTTGAATAGACCGAGAGGCCTAGGACCACCTAGGGCTCTTCAGACAATCGATATTTAGATTTAGGCCAGGTACCCATATATAACCCATCAAATGATGATTTAGTATTTCTATCAAGATATAAACAAACATATCCATACTGTTCAGATGCTACTGTATGGAGATAGGGTCACCACCTATTCCATGAGACTTAAACGTAAATGGTAAAACGTAGTAGTGTGCTACACCCTGCTGCCTACCCCTTCGGGGATTACAGGCGTGACGTAGTAGTGTGCTACACCCTGCTGCCTACCCCTTCGGTGATTACAGGCGTTACGTTTTTTATGGTAGTTTATAATTTTAAAAAAAAAGTTTTTCTGAAATCAAAACTTTAATTTGCGTTCACATTGTTATAGTTCGATTTAATGTAAAGATGTCAGATACGGTATTAAGATAATTATTACAAAAAAGTTGTCATAGCTACGGCGAATTATTCAAATGACGCAAACTAAAACACCGTTGCCCACCACCAAATTACCAATCTTAATCCCATACAAAATGCATGAATCTCCCTAATTGGCTATTCTCTGCGTTACAAATTATACATTCACGCCTCGAGCGTACCGCGGTCAACATAGCTAGTGTAGCTTGATACAAAGCAAACATTAGTTCAGCCATGCATTATTGTCAAGCACAGGAGCAAAATACGCTTTGTACACCCTACGTATGAACGTACACCCACCATTCGTAATAGGATTGTAAGTTTTAGTAAGTAAAGTTCAAATTGCTTTGCATAATAAAGTCAGTTATGACGTTTACGCATTGACAAGATTCATATATGCATCGGGCTGGCAAGTCGCATACGCACCGATGAGCTCAGTCTATGACAAAGATTGGAGTTGGTTGGCTTTATTAATAACACTGCGTTTTCCACCAGTGTGCATGTGCCATTATAACTGCGAAGTCGCATGAATGTGCCTAGTTAATTGCATTTGATTTGACTTTTGGATGTTAGATGGCAAGTGAGCGGCCGGAATGTTAAAGGGGTATAAAGTTATAAGCGTTTCGCTTTATCTTCATACGTCGTTTCGAACCCTCAATTTGACATCAGTTACATTCACGTTTTGTAACAGCAGGTATTTTGGGTTTTGATATAAATAGAATGTAACATATAACACTCAAATTCCCATGTTAGGTTTGTAATTTTATATTCCAGCTATGGCCACTTATACAGATATGTTATTCATCGAAAAAGTTAATTGAATTAATTAATTGGATGTCTGCTGGCGCGGAGAGCAAATTAACAAACATATCATAACAAAACTTGAAACTAACAGTAAACGCTCTTAGACTAGATAATGTGCTAAAACACGTAACTGAAGTGCATTTATAAGTTATTAAAATAATGACTTAAACAAATATTTTATTTAATCATGTTTTCATATGAACCGAATTCTACAATTAATACAATTCGTTAATTATCTCCTAATCTCTACTATAAAAGCTCTTCTTAACGAGCACTCGTGAGTACCTTTATGAAGTATACTGTTCACATAACACTACTAGGTATATCCCGACGTGTATCAGCTCTCCGTATGAAAACAAACCAAATCGATGAGTATTGACTTCCTGTAGTCCTACAGGTAGTTAGTTCCCGTTCGCTGACCACATTACACGCCCGCCGTGGTCACTGGGCTTGACCACTTTACGCCTGTTAGGCCTATCATGTACGTGCCTTTGTCAGGACGTTGACTTTAGCGTTTAAAAACGTTAGACGTGCTGCCCTGTACATTCTGTTTTATTTTATTCACGGCAGATCAATACTGGGTAGTGTATTACCTAAGTATAAGCCCCCGAGTTATGTCATTTTTATGACATAAATGTGTGATGGTGCTTTCGTTAATGGGAAACGGATTACGAATGAGTTTTTACAACTGTAATAAAACTGATTATCGTTGATAATAATAGTTATGTTTGTAACGTGATATGAAAATAAGCGGCGACCGTAAATATTCTTGTTAGTACAAACACTATGTTGGGGAGTGTTATTGGGTTTTTCTAACTTGAAATTCCCAATCGTACCTTGAAGTCTTAATTTGTGTCGGACGTATGGTAATAGGCTCACCCCGTATTCCATAAGACTTATAACATAACAGGCGAAACGTGGTAGGACTAAACTCCTCTGCCTAGTTTTTTAGGGGAATACATGCGTGATGTTATGTTTAGATAGCAGTAATATTTATGATGAATATGTTTTTGCAATCAATATCAATTATAGTGTAATATGAAGTAAAATAATTTCCTTATTATATCTATATTGAGACATTAACACGACATTATATATATAGGTACATAGACATAAGCAAGACATTATATAAATCTAAATGGTGGTTGAATGGTGCCTCTTCACGTGTGGTCTATTGAAATCTATTATCGGCAAAAACAGTCGTACAGAGGTTACGGCGAACTCCCACATAATAAATACTATACACGTCTACGTCTATACATATAAAATATTATGATGTAACAAAACGTCTCTATTCTCGAATGGGTAGGCAGAGGAGTGTAGTGCTCTCCCACGTTTTAGTTACGTATACGTCCCACCATGGAATAGGGGATGAGCCTATTGCCATACACCGGGCACCGATTCGGGCTCCGATCTGGAAAAACCTAATGGTACCCCATCCAGGAATCAATACCTCTTGATCAACAGCCACGCTTGCAACCACTCGACTAACCAGGCAGTCAAAATCTATAAAGTACTATGACATTAGAAAATGAAACTCCCAATATAAGTCGTGTATTGAGCTTTAGCTGCAGTAAGCCACAGTGTTACCTCTGAAATATTGATTGGTGTTATAAATAGATGCCGATATGACGGCAGTACATAGCATACTGAAGTAGGTATGTACGGACAACCGCACTAAACCTGGTACGCAGCGTATCAGCCATTACTGCTAATGACTTCGGCACGGTGCCTGCTCTGCGCCGTAGGGCTGGCTATGTTTAGTTATACTGTCGATATTTTATCTTAGATATACTGAAATATGGAGGTTATTAATTGCTGTGTATAACATGTATATTATTATGGATTCATATCGAGGTATATAGGTATATAAGCCTTATTTCACAATGTATTATTTTGCTATTCACTGTAAAGCTTAGTAGGTATTGATAAATTTGTGATCTCAATTAGATGAAATTGAGTAATCGAATTCGGAAATTATTCGGTTTATCAAATCTACCAAATGTTAAAATGACCTAACGAATACGAATGTCATGTTCAAAAATACCGTCAAGTCAAACCAATAAACATTAAGAATGGCGACTAATGTTTAATAAGTTATTACGACACAATCGCTTCATGTTATATCGTATAACTCCATATTCAAGACAAGAGTGAATAGGCACTTTCTAGGCGAGCGTGCCACTCGTACATCCTAGGCGAAGTCGGTTTCCATCAGGTGATATTACAACCAAACGCGAACCTATTTGTACGTAAAAAACCATACTGAACGTTTATATACATATTAATTAGACTATTATTGGAGTCCTTCTAAATGTGGAAAATTTATGTAAAATTATGGAAGTTGGCAACCCTAGTGCACATTGCATCGATGCACTCGGCATATTGCAGCAACATACAAACATCGTACGGGCCTCTCCTGATTGGATTTGTGCGCTGACGGACGGCAGGCGGCACGTTCTATAACAGCTATTAGTAATCTAATCCCAGTTAACATATAAGGGAATAACATTATCGCAGTCATGTAGTTTTAATGCACGTTAGTGTTTATATTTGAACTTACTGTTCAAAGAAACATATCTATATTTTCTTATTCTTCTGTGTCGTTACTTCATTGCTGTAGGTCTGTGTATTTATGTGTACATGTACATATATGTAATTTTTTACATAATGTTTTAGAAAGATTCACGAGCTGTGGACGTCAGGCATTCAAGTGAATAATTTTTTTAATAGAACACACAGATGACTTAAATACGAATATAAGGATGTGTATAGTAAGAATGAACTAAGAAATATAAAAGGTAATTTTCAGTAGTGTCAGTTCAGTTTATCTTTTCACTGGAGTCTCACGCCGGTGTAATATTGACAGAATTTCTTTGGACTTAGTTGATTTTTTAAATCTTGAAATAGATTCATGATCGCACATACTGCCTGCTATTATAAAAAATAGGTTTTCTTTTCAGTTATTATATTTGTGGTAAAATTTTATCGTAGCATGAACTAGTTACTAGTAATTGTCTTTGCTTAAATATTCTTATTAATAACCACAATTGTTTAACCCTTTTGGGGGTTGATATACACCGAGTAGTGGTTATCCTTTCCCAAGGCTTAAAATAGCTCCCTACCGAATATCGATACAATCTGTTCAATCTTTTTGATGCTAAAATGTTTTGTTTACAATGGACCATTTTCGCACTTACCTATAATGTCATATGTACTTGAATAATTTTTGATTTTTCCATTTGAAATCAATTATATGATCGAATCAAAAGATAAACCGAAGAAAATCTACAAAATATATTTGTGTACTTTACAATATAGTACGTACAAATTAAAATGAGGGGGTGAAAAACAAGCATTGGGTTCAACATTATTAATGAAACGATCGATTATAATTACTTATTTATTTTAATTATATGACAGTGAGTATGGAATATTGTACCAATTATTTATTACCGTGATATTTTGCTTTAACTATTAGAAAAATTGTAAAGATGTGTAATGTAATTAATAATATCCAGAGAAGTAGTTCAT
Organism: Elbella merops; assembly: GCA_018244855.1. Taxonomy (NCBI): domain Eukaryota; kingdom Metazoa; phylum Arthropoda; class Insecta; order Lepidoptera; family Hesperiidae; genus Elbella; species Elbella merops. The sequence goes on from DWMG01001581.1 coordinate 10,145, forward strand.
CATTATCATCAGTTGGTATAAGTCCACTGCTAGATAAAGGCTTCCTCTGCCGAGTTTTGGCTCATAATCTTCGCGCTGGGCACGTGGGTTGAGGATTGCAAAGCTCGTTTGTCACACCGCCTACGCAGCTGCCCGTAGGAGGCCAGGGCATATAGCGGGACCTATATAAGCTGCACTGCTCTCGGTTCAACCAGTGCTGGGTCTAATCGCATTTTACGAGACCTTGGAATGTACCAGGACCTGGGGTGGAAAACTTACTAAAACAATAGGCTATAACTATTTATTTCGTTATATTCTACTAGATACGTATATTTTGAAAATTTATGAATATTATTAAATTTTTTATATACTAACGCCGGGTTTCTCCTAGGTTAGGCAGAGTACAACGAAAATATGTTCCATATCTCATTAGTATTAAAGTTTTATTGTTTTTCCTTTGATCAGGTAGCAGTCAGATTTCTCGCTGTTCTTCAGGATTGAGCTTCCCAGCTCAACTAAAACTAAGACATGAGATATCCCTATCTCATGTCTTAGTTTTAATCTACCTAGCACACCGAACAATTATAATGAATGAAAAATATATATCCAAGAATAAGCAAAAATTCATAAGACTTGAAAGTCTAAAGATGGGAAGTTTAACTTTCAAATTAGACTGAGCTGCTCCCCAGTTTTACACTCGAAATATTACAATTTAGGAGGGTAGACCTCCACGTTGTTCCCTAGCAAGGGGAGAGTTGGCAACTGTAGCCATAACCGTATTTCACTCGTGTCATAAAAACTAAGAAACATCGGGCCGCAAAGTATTATAATAAGAAAGGTTTGGGCACACCGGTGGCGTGGGGATATATTTTGACGCCAAATTGTAATATATCTTCGTATAACTACATTTATGTAGTTATACATGTTGTAGAAAGTTTCTTAAAAGTATATATGTTTTTAATCTGTCTAATATTTTTAGCAAACGAACTTTTTACATCATGTTAAAGTAACTAATAGAAAAATATATGTTAATACTTAAACATGTATGCGTATTCAATAATACATGAATTAAGCTATATTAAAACAATCATTAATATATTTTAATGTATATAAACAAATCTTTTATAATCAAAGTTATATTTACAATAAATCTCTTATTAAGTTGGAACTTAATACAACTGTACTAATTTCACTTACTTAATGTTCAAAAAACATGACCCGGAAGAGGATAGTAAACTTCCAAATGTCCTTTATAAAGACCGGGTTACATGAAGCTAAATCGTACACACATACACAAATCAATTACAATTTACTTTTCAATATTGGGAGTTACTTATAAAAAAATTACTTTAACCGACCACGAATTTCTTTCTTCAAAGTAGTTTACAATTTTCATTCGTATCTTCCCCACATACATGCAAATCACGGCGTGTCCAAATCACCCCGACTTCCCCTTTTACGATCGTTATAAAGAACGTAAGACGTATTTCTACGAACATTTCCTTAAGTTATGGTGCAGTTGGAAAAACGTGTGGCTTTTATTGTATGGATTATATGTTAAACGTACAATATATGTAGGTCTTTTATAGTAATTATCTATAAATGTGGCGTATTCCTGAACGTTTTAATAGAAAACTTTTTAATAGTTAGCATTTATAATTTATCTCAAGATCATTTAAAGGTCTATAACAAAATTGGTTAAATAATTTATTTTGATAACGAGCTCATGGTTGAGTTGTGAGTTAAATTTCTTATAGTTTATTAAGTCGTTCACAAATAACAAGACAGTACACTTTTATTATTACTGCATTTTAATTACTACTACAGCAGCAATAAAGCGTGATGTTATAAATGATGTGGCAGGCAGATGCGTAAAAACCGTATAGAGTCAGATTTTCTTACTTTCTCACTTGAATAAATATTTTTAATTTGGTTTTTTTTTCATATTAACATAATGAGCGAATAACAGCCACCGTGGGATTATAGGAATAGGACTGTTGATGTCAATTTATCTAGTATTACCCGGTAATAGCACCTTCAAAAAATTCACTTTTTCGTCAATTATTACTTTGTTGTGACTACGTATTAATATAGGTGTTTATATATAGTATACAGCAGTGATAGCCCAGTGATTCAGATTTTGGCCTTTGCTTGCTGGGGTCAGCAGTGTCAATCCGAGGATATGTTTCAAATCAAAATCTTATGGATTTTTTCAAGATAACACTAACTGTAACAGTGAAGGAAAACATCGAGAGGGTTTAGAATTCTGCAATTAATGTTCTTTAATACATGAGACATTTCTAAATGCCTACTAGGTATAAATTGTCAACGATGGTCTTAACCGTATTCCCTCTAAAAGGAGACCCGTCTCCAGAAGTGGACTTTTGGATGACTTCAATGACATTTTGATTGTTAGTGGTATTTATGTATTAGTCGGAGGCACTATGTCCAGCAATGTGTCTGTGGGTTCAAATGAGGATGAAAAAATTAGATCCAAATATATGGCAGGTCGATATGTAGAAGTTCTACTGAATACATAGTTGCTTATATATCGTATGTTGCAAGTATTTCGTGTGTGTGTGAACATATTCGAAATGTGATAGAAATAAAAGAAAATTGATGAAAAAAGGCGAATAGAATATTGATATTACCTACGACCCGAATATTGAAATATTTCTATATAGCTATAATGTTTACGAGACATTTTGTTTGTATTATTAGAATTATGTACAAATTTGATAAATGATTTTCTTACTAACCGTAACTTTTCCCATATTTTTGTGCCGTGACACAAAATCTCCAAAGAACAATCTATTCAGTCGTAAATAACCATCTCATTTACATACCAACACATTGTTAGACGTTTCTCCTTATGTACCCGACAGACATCGTCTCTGCCAACTATCTTTAAGAAAAGCCGCATTTATTTCATTCTAATTTGTATTGACCTCTCACTCTAGCACAGGGTAAGGCCAACCAAGCGTGCCGATAGGCGGAGCTTCGGACCTAACCAGTACTGGTAGAGCCGTGGAAAATCGTTGAAAATCTCCTCTAAATTCCATTTAACGTAGGAACGAAGAAGCAGGGTAGGTCACGTAGATGTGGGTGAACTATAAAACGCCTGACTGCACATTGGCTGATTTAGACCACGCCTACTTGGAAATGCATTTCCAAGATTGCTATGCAGATGGGATTCCGTGTAAGGACGGGAATTCTAAAAGTTTCGCTCGGATTTGGCGGGTGGCAGGGATTTTTAAGAAAAGAGGAGGATTTTAGGTTAATGGCAGATGGGAGGTTTATGCGAAAACTCGAGAGCTTCCGTGGCTGAAAAGATCGTAGCCTCGTTGGTAGGATGCCTAACTAAGTTCTTTAATTAACGTACTCTTTGGCTGTTGTACTGTGGTTTTATGTTTCCTTAACAAAAGATTGACGAAAATTTCTGCAGTTTCATGCGAAATAAAATTTACTTAAAACACTCCTTAAATATTTTTATTATCGTTACGTTACGACGTAATTACTTAGGGGAATATTATTAAAACTGCAATTACGAATTCACTTTAGTGTATTTAAGTGTCAAATATTAACAAACATTCGCTATTAATGATCTTAGAGGACATTGCTAGGAAACCTATGTAGATTCGTGTACTCTAAGCCATATGGCTTAGGGTTTTCAACACTCCTTTCTAACGTGTGGTTGATCTGCCAACATGAATTTGGTCAGTTTGGCAGATAGATATATATATCGACCTTCTTTATTCTTAGACCAAGAGAGACCCGTATCTAATATGACATTATTAGAAAACTCTAGAAGATATATTATGTTGATGCTTACGAATTTCTAATTAGTAGAGACCGTGATTTATATATTTTTCATTAATATTATCAAGTCATTAGACACGTAGAGTCGCATATGTAGGAAAAATTTATAGGGAAAATTTAAGTTTTTAACGTTGTAACTTCAATGGTTCGTCGTGAATCGTCGTGGTCATCAATCGTTAATGTCAACGTCGTTGGTGAATTCTCAATAATTTTCTTTAATTAGTGAATTCTAATGCTTCTGGCTCAGAATGAAACGGTAATATGATTGATTATGACCATGGTGATAACGTTTATCCGAGTCGGCGATTTTTCTGATGATATGGGAACTTCCGACTAATGTTTTGTTTAGTATATAAGGTGCTATAATTTAAGAATAGTCCAATTCCTAAGGTATTACTTATCGGTTATCAAATACCGGTAATTAAAACAGTTATTAAGACTAGTTGTTATAGGCTCAGCCCCTATTTTATTGGTCGTATAACATATCAAAGGCAACGCAGGAGAGCTGCACTTCTACGGTAATACTCGTCTGATATTGAATACCGGTATAAATCGTAGCCACTATGTATCTTTAAACGTCATAAAAGTTTTGTCCAATCAGTTGTAATACCTTAACGATATTGCTCTAAGGAAACGTGGAAATTTCTTATTAGAATCAAAATGTTTAAGATTTAATGCCATTTGCTATGAAAGTAAAGGAAAAAATCGTGAGGATATGTGTCCACGTGTCTGAAATCTTCCGTAACTCGTGTGAATACTTACAATTCGCAACTGGCCATTATGGTTTTAATCTTTCTTCTTATAAGAGATATTCTTAGGTCAAGAGTTGGGCAATAAAAGGATCAATCGTTTTATCCCTACGACGACAATGATCATGATAAGGATGGTGAGGATGCTTAAAATATAGACAATTTAAAGTTGTTATGGTCCATTATAACTTTCGTTAATACAA
>DWMG01001582.1:0-14894 GCA_018244855.1 Elbella merops
TGTATTTGAAATGGAGGTTGCATTAAATCCTCAGTTGCTTTTTGCACGTTGTTAATATTAAATGGATATATATTAGAAAATGTTGAAGATTTTAAAATTCCATCATTGGATTGCTTCTGAGATTGAATTTGATAAGAAGGACTTATTAAATTGTCGATTGAAGCTTGCCAGTTATTAATTGTAAATGGACGGGGATTGGTAGATATTTGAGCTTGAGCAGACTTTAATACATTCAGATCACGATAGCCACTTAAAATACTCTGTAAATCTCTCGAGACATCTGAATGAACTGATTTTTTATTAAGGTTGCACATTCCAGTATATTTACAATAGTACATTAGTTGAGAATATGCATTGTTGATAGTTTGAATAATTGTGGCCAATGCTTGTTTACAGTCTTCATTACGTGAATAAGAGATTAAGTATTTCAATACAGACTCTACATCTCTCTGAGTTTCTAGCTTTTCATTGTTTAATATACCATCCGAAGCTCCTTTATTAGTCATATTGACTAAGATGTTTCCTTCTGGGTTAATATATTCTTTAAAGTTTTGTTTAATGTCTATTTTTTTATTCTGTAAGCTTGATTTCTCCAGATATTGTTTAAGAAAATCCAAAACTTGGATTTTCGCATCTGGCTGTTCAATGAATAAATTGGCATCTTGATTTACGAGGTTCTTGAGTAAATTTAAGATATTCAGAACGATTTCTGAATTACGACAATTATTTGGAGCATTTGGTGGAGTTTCGAATTGTTTATCCGCTCTGGCTATTGATGGTACCTATATACAAAAAGTACAGATTAATAAGGCATAATACAAACGAGGCTCGCAACGATGGGCAGCAGCGCCGACGGTGCGAAAAGCTGTGCCCTGCGATCTCCAACACGCATGCCCAGCGTGGCGATTACGGGCATAAACCCCCTTTTGGGGGAGGCCTATGTCCAGCATAGCACTGAGGCTGTTGATGATGCTGATGATCTTTTATGTAAAAAAAATACTTCTTACCTTTTTTTTTAGTTGTTTGTAATTAATATAACCTTTGTATATATCAGCTAGTGATCTGAAGAATTGCATACCTGCAGATTTTGTTGTTCCATCTTCGTGTTTAAGGGCATTGCCATTATAGGTAAAGGCGCTAAAATTGGAGCTGCTGGTTGTGGATATATCCATTGATTGGTAAGTATACGTTGATGAGGCGTTTTCAACTGTAAGTTTAAAAAAGATTAAAGGAACCGGAAGTCAAAAGTAAAAATACAGTATTATATTTTAGTGAAGAGAAACGCTATCAGGTTAATAGCAGTCACAAGTGGACACCACGGGCTACAGATATCTGCACCATCCACGATGGATGGACTGTGGGAATAGTGCTGTAAGTGTCATTTAGTTCGATTATGATAAGTTGTTACCAGTATTGTTAGTTACTTAAAAGCAAATAACGGGACTGCAGGAATACGGGCTGTTATTTTCATTGGTCCATGTTCATGGTGCCCGGTGGTGTAATAACTCATCCCCTATTCTATGATGGGACATAAATGTACCTTTACCTTGGAAAACATTATAAGTGTAAAGTTATATATAATTATATGGCTTTAACCCACCGTTAGGCACGGGACTCTTCTACAGCTTCAAGATGCCTAAAGGATAAACCACACAGATTCCCCGATGTGCATTTGCAGAAATACTGGTTAGTATACCCATGCATTAGAAATGTTAAGTCACCGACCTAGTTCAATGATTTACCTAGCTTAATAATACCGATTAAAAAACCGTAACATCACGCCTGTAATCCCCGAAGGGGTAGACAGAGAAGTGTAGTACACAGCCACGTTTCACCAATTACGTTTACGTCTCATGGAGTAGGTGGTGAGTTGTCATACACAGGGCCCAGATCCAGAATTGGAGTAGACTAGAAATTCTAAATTAGAAAAATCCCATAGTACCCGACCCGGGATTTGAACCCAGGACCTGCCGATCAGCAATCGCACTTGCAGCCACTCGACCAACGAGGCAGTAATAGTTACGAAAACTGCTTAGATACTGTAGACGTTTGAATGTTAGCCTCTGACGACACTTTAGTGGCTGTAACGCAGACACCTAATATTGCCTACTGTGTAATTTATTTTTGTCTTTCTTACTAACTTATTTAATGTACCATATATTCCTTGAAATATACTTAACTGGGTTGATATTTTATACATCCCAAACGTCTTGAACAACAGAATGTTTGAATGTTTGAAGGGCTTCTACCCTGTGTTTAGGTTTCGTCTGTGAATTCTAACAGCAGTTACTACCTTAATTCAAACAGAAATCAAATTATGAGGCATCTCGTCTTGATTTCAATGAGTAACAAAAAATAAAATGCCTACGGTTTTGAATGATTTACACTATATAACAACACTATTAGGTTCATGAGCTCATGCAACCTCAGAATCATTAACGTTAACCTCTGTCAGTCCACTGTTAAATATAGGATTCCCATAGTGATGGCGTCATCGCACCTTATCTATGGAAGTGTTAGGAATCACCAGGCTGCTTTTAACTACCCAAAACAGAGCCCTAACTACGTATATATGTACATACTGATAATGTTAAAATTTATTACTTACTTCAATTGCTTTCAAAGATAATAAGCAAACACTGAGGAGTAATATTATTGGCAACATATGGTATGCTCTAACGAACGCAACCATCGAATAAATGGCTTTAATCGGTGACAACATTAAAGCCTTATCGAATCCTCGCCTGTGAAATTACTGAATCGATAATAATACGTAAGCTCAATTTATATTGTAAAAACTTTGTCGTTCAATTGAAATCCAATTATACAAACGTGAGAACATGACGTTAATTATATCAAACATGAATTGAATATAATTTGTATTTTACAACATAATGAGTGCCTATCAAATATTAATTATCAATACCTAAACAAATGAAAAATTTTTTTTGGTCAATTAAAGCCATATCTGCAATTATAAAATGTAGTTTATTTTCTAGGGTTTACAAGTTTTTCATACGTTATTCACATTTTGATGTTGTCGTATTGTCGTCGCATTTGTTTTAAATTATCACTCCTCCTGATACAGTTTTTAAATTTAAGACTGAGTACAAACTTTTCCATATGTCATTTGAAGTTTTTCTTTTACATTCCTCTGCGAAATGGTTACTTAAAATTTTCTGAGATTTGTCTATTGCTATTCGTAACAATAAATTCGTCGACATTTCAGAAATTCCCCCTTGGAGCAGACTCTGCTTATATTTATAAAGTAAGCTTCCCAATCTGTCTATAGCAAATTTAAGATTAATTACACGACCGTAATTAACATCTTCAAATAACTTTCCCAGTTCTCCAGTTTTAATTTCGTTTAGCAAGATCTCAAGACCAATTTTTATATCCATTTGATTAGCCTTCACGTTATCACTGTCCAATAAAATCTTCCCGATTGTAGTAACTGTGTCTCCAAATGGAATATTTTCCAAATTGTAAATATTAATGAATTGTCTCACAATTTTAAATAGCCGTTTTAAATTAATTAATTCTGCCTCTTTATCAATGCCCTGTTTATTTAATATCGTCGCAAGATCCACGAAAGTTTTGGCCAAATTGTCACATATATTTTTCAAATAATTTATATCTTTATTATCGATCGGATATTCATTTAAATCATTGTAATTATTTCCCTTAATTTCCTCGTAATTATTCGAATAAACATCATAGTCGGAAATCTTGTCCGTTGGTGCGGGCAGATTCAGTATCCAGGGATCATTCCAACCGGGAGAGTAATTATGATTTATTTCTGTATTCATGGGCTTGTTTTGTACATTTTCATTTTTTAGTTTGTTTAAATTATATTGGTGATTAGAACCACCCTGGGAGTTTATTTCATCATTACCTTTTGGATTATTAAGTGGAATTTGGAAGGCTTGTATTTTCATTGGTATATTTTGTACATTAATGAGTTCCGTAGCAGGTTGTTCTGTCCCATGAAAGGAACTATGATCGTGTGTATTGAAATAATTCTGAAATTAAAAAAATAGCATTTAATTCATATAGAGCAAATAAAGTTAAAATATTTTTTCACAACTACTCTGCCACGTTTGGGACCATAAAACGCCTATTTGTCTACCTGTCTTTTAAAAAAGAATTTTTTCTATACTAATGGCAACACTTCACCATCTTGTTTAAACGGAAATACCAATATTCTAAAATATATTCAATATTCGATATATTCAATATTCTAACGTAATTTATTGTGTTTCTTTTTACAGGTTTTTAGAATAATCAATATATTCAATATTCTACCGTAATTTATTGTTTCTTTTTACAGGTTTTTAAAATAATATTTTAAATAGCATGTATCCTATCTCAATAATAAAGCTATTTTTATAGCAGATTTCAACAAAATTGCTTCATTGGTTTTGATGACACTCGAAACTGGCTACTGTCATCGTCATAGTTAGCTTTTATAATTAATGGATAATATGAGATTAACATATAGGGTATGATTAGAAATGGTTTTGTTGAAGAAAAATGATACGTGTTCTTTTTTATTTTGACAGTGGGTGAAAGTTATTTGCCGAAATGGTGACATTTATCAGTATTACCTAAATAACTAGGTTGTGAGAATAATGAACAATGTTTTTTGATTAATATTTCCAAAGAAAACTTCTATTTAATATGTATATAGAGAATACCAAAATTAATATACCTACATTCAATTATCAGTACTAAATGGTTTAATATTTAAATGTTGTAATTTAATTTATTTGGGGTTATGCAGACGTAATCTTACGATAGATCACCATATTTTATTCGTTAATTGTGATGTAAGTATACAATATTAAACACAAACTTTTTTCGAACTACATTATCAATTTTGCACAAAAACACAAACTGTAATTACATACATAATAGTTGCAATTTTGGGTTGCGCAAGTAATACCTACTCAAGAATCCATTCTTTTTTTTACATTCACGCCTGTGTACCTCAAAAGCGTAGGCAGAGGAGTGTAGTTTAACAGTCCTACGAGTCATTTAATATGTTCTACGTCCATGAAATAGGGGAAGAGTCTATTTCTAGATACTGATACCAATCCAAATTTTGAGGTATTAGGAATAATTCTAAGTTATACAAACCCGATATAACCCAGCCCAGAGATCAAACGCACGCAAGCAAATCTCTCGATCAGCCGTCGCGCTTTCAGTCACTCGACCAAAGAGCCAGTCAAATCCATTACATTTGTCAGTATTTAATCAATAAATCAATCCTAGCATTATGTTAAACTACGAGTAGGGCAAGTGATTTTAATTAACGCGTATTTATGGAAAAAAATATGTGAACTTTGGGTTACTTATTAATAGTGATTTCTGTCAATAATATGTAAAGAATATAATGTGTAGGACTATAAATACATGTCTATTTCTAACATTCTTATTACATCGCGACAACTTTGAACGGCAATACAAAAGTTTTGCTATGTTACGCAGGCAAAATGATGTAGTCTGTGGAGTTTAAAAAGTGGAGATTTAATAAATGAATTCATATGATCATCAAGATAATCTTAGATATTATGATGAAAATGACTAAATCGAATAATTATTTCCTTACCTGCGTTATCTCTTGTTTATATAAAAAGCTTAGATTTTCTGGTGTCGTCTTGTAATTTACAAGATTATTAAATAAATTCTTCAAATGTTCATTACTATCGAGTAATTGAATACCCCAGCGAACTTTTAAGAAATCAGTAAAAGACATTATAACGTTTCCGAAGTTTGGTACGATGTTCAACATGTCCGTGCCTTGGAATATATTGCTTAGTCCAGGATTTGTTTTGAAGAAATTTTCCACAAACTCGTCTATTATAGAATCCCAATAAGGTATGTAACTTGAACGTAAGTTTAAGGAGTTCTCTATTTCAATCAATTTCTTCCCCGGATTTCTAAGACGTAGTACCAACTTCTTTATAACATGATCAATCGATGGTATGTATAGATCAGGCCCGTTTTCGTCAGGTTTCGGTGCAGGTAAATACATTTTATTAGAAGACTGATTTATCGAGTATGGGTTTACAGGTTGGCCGTAAATTGTGAAGGCGACATTCCCAGTTCCTGTTTTTTGTACGTTACTGGCCATTGAATTGAAAGCGTAAGAATGGTTTTGATATTTTTTGGCGTAATCGTACAATGGCATAGCTGTGTTGTATCTAACAGAACCCTGGTTTGCGCTGTTTTCATAAGGCAAGTAAAAAGGGGCATGGTAATATGGCCCATTGTTCAGACCTCCATAAGAAAAGCCGCCGTGATTAAAATTGGATGGATATGTTGAGAATTTAATGTTACTGCCTTGATATACAGGTTCATATTGGTACTGTAAAAAAATCATACGTAAAAAAACGTAGTTCACGCCTGTAATCCCCGAAGGGTTAGGCAGAGGAGCGTACTACACCCCCACGTTTCACCAGTTACGTTTAAATCACAGAATGGAATAGGTGGTGAGCCTATTGCCATACACCGGGCACACATCCCGACTCCGAGTCACTAGAAATTCTAAATTAGAAACATCCAATAGTACCCTACCTGGGATTTGAGCCCACGACCTCCCGGCAGTCGCGCTTGCAACCACTCGACCAACGAGGCCGTCCAAAAAAATCATGGTACAATTAATTGTAGATTGGAACTTTATTAATGCAATATTTATTTCTATTCCATTTTTTATATAGTCTCATTTGAGAAAAAACGACATTGATATCATTATTTCATATTAGCGAAGTGGATATAGTAGCAACAGTCTTCGAAGCGTCACCTGGGCCTGTGCCTGTCCACAACCAATTGTAGACCAAATTCGCCATGCTACTCCCGTACAGATTTTTGGAAGTCAGGGCCAGTTGCTTTAGTAATTATTATATGTTTACAAATATTGTCCATGTGTATACTCACCCATGGAATGGCACTCGCCATAAACACGCAAATCACGACGAATATAAATGGAGTCTTCATGGCTAAATAAATTTAATTCGAAATACCACCATTTATAGCCTTTAGCCCGTGGATAATTATATCAGCCGTGTAATATAATATAAAGCATATTATTACCAGATTATCGAACAATAAATTATAAATAAATCGATGTTTCAATCAATTATTACAGTGTTAAATAAAAAGCGTAACGGAACGACCCAAGAAGTGATTGATTTATTAAAATACGTTTACTTACGCTAATAATAATTTTATATTTTATTTACGTGTGAAATATACATACGTGTGGTGTGGTGTATCGTAATTTCAAATTAATCTTCGCTATTATGGTCCGAAATTTTAATAAATTTGAAGTAAACCATCGTTAACCATAATGTGGGTAGTTAGGTATTTCGCTAACAATATCTCTCCAACTTAGTAGAGCTCTCCCGCGGTACGTATGTAGGTAATTAAAAAGGGTAAACACAGAAGCAAATGAGTGGTGTCAGGTATTGTCGGTCGAACGCATAAAGCGTTCTTAGGTTGAAATCTTGTCTTCCGGCTCGTTTAAACTAGGTACACAAGGTATATAAATTTAAAGATAAGTCGTACGACACTCGTGACAGTTATTGGCCGTCTACCTGACGCGTAATCTTAACAATCGTTATTATTATGATGAGTAATTAGTATTTAACCAACTTAAATAATAAAAGTCAGTTTTCTAATAGTACCACACGGCAGGCGGGGTCGCTGCTAGTTAGGAAACCTATAGACGGTGCTGGATGTGCAAACAACAAGATCGGTTTCAGCCAGAAATTCTTATTATTATTAATTAGTAATATTGCACACATATCGTCTTGTAATACTTTTAATTGCGATGTATATGTTACCACGAGTATACCTATGGTGTATAAAGATTTAAAAGATTTATTTTATATAACATGCTTTACATTTTTTTTGAAGAGGGTGGTGTTCTTGTCGGTAGAAAAACACTCACAATATTAGCAGATTTTGGCGTCAAACTATTAAAGGTTCAAATCAATAACTACTTTAAACATAACATTATTTTTATTTACATATGCTTCTAGTTACACCCACTATTATACATACGGAATTGAATTCAAAGAATATTTTGGCACACTTCAAAAAGAACTGTGATCAACCTTTCGCCAGTGTGTATCTACATTTGATTTTTTTAATATTCACAATAAACTTAAGACTAATTACTTCTTTTAGACATATCACACAGATTGTGAGCTATTCATTGTCAACTAATCTCGTTTTGTGTCGTTTTGTAGAGAACTGAAGTTTTCTTTTTTCTATAACACCAGCATTTACTGAACACAAGTGCCACTTATTGATAAGGCTATGTTGCTCATAAATGTGTGTATCTGTCAGATAACACTGATAAAGCAAGTACATATTATAAACAGTATATAATGATAATTTCCAGATGAAATGAAGAACTACCAATTATATTGTCACTGTAGGCAAATTATAGGTGAAAGATTCTAATGAATTCTGAATAATCTGTTGAGTACTTCAATATAATTTTTGGGGTTTTTACAATTTTGATCACAAATGAAATCTATTTCTGTCGAGGAAACAATTATGGTCTTACAATATATAATATGGGTTGATATAAATTAAGATGAATTAACCTGTCCAATTATATATTTATAGCAACATGGTAGGTACCACATAATATTAATAAAATAAATTTATAAAACATAATTAGATCAATTGAACAAAATGTTTAACATTACATAATTGACTCATTAATTTGACTAGGTTTCAAATATAAATAATTTATTTTGAATAACAATATTTATTTTATTGATGTGTATTCACTACCAATATTATATTAAATACTTCTGACAAATGTGTAAAAATAGTCTATGGAACATATCTAAAACAACAGGCTATACAGTATGGAATAGATAAATCAATATAGTGTGAGTCAATGTACAGATAAATATGAGAGAATAAAAAGAAAATCTATAATTTAAGTCCTGTATCACATACATTAAAAACACAAGTCATATTAAATATACTAATGTGTACAGTTAGCAGTTACCCCTCGGTAATATGTCACTTTTTTATTCTGAACACAGTTCCATATAGCATGTGGTATTAAAAATATTCATAATGAAATAATTTGGAATTCAAAATCAGTCCAATTACGATCACACTTCTGAGGTCTCTGATTACATAGGCAACATTGTCATGGTAAATTTAGTTTCTCATCTGTTATACTCAAGTACTATATAGCAATAAAATAATTATACAATGTTCTATGGCAGCTATTATAAATGTAGGCACAGCAAACAATCTTTGTTGACACCTACTCTTACGGCAAATAGGCCTGGTAATATATGTATATGTGATAGCTATATAATTGATATATTTTTTGAAAGCACCTTTGATTAAATACATGTCATTATTATACATATGAACAAATCACCTAGTATCCTCTCAAACCTGCTTCATCTCAACTATGTAATGTTCAGCAGACAGCATTAACAACTTTAGTATCAAAGATCTCAATCCAGTAGCCGTCTGGATCTTGAATGAAAGCTAGGCCTTTCATCTTGCCATCTTCGGGTCTTTTGATAAACTTTACACCTTGTTGTTCAAACCTGGAATAATGAAAATTTCAGCATACAGTCAGCTGTTATGTTACCTACAGAAATCTCCATTTTGCAATGTCTGATTATCTGTTTAGAATTGAGAAGAGAGCTTAAACATGTAATATTAGATATGAAAAAAATGCTAACATTAACAGTTATCCCATTATGAGTCGATTGTTCTAACTTAGAGACCCTTACTTGGCACAAGCTGTAGCTACGTCAGGAACTAGCAGTCCAATGTGTCCAAAGCCCCTTGGGTCAGAATTGCCATTGTGGTAGCTTGAGTCATCACTCTCAGTGCCCCAGTTGCTAAAAAAGCAGAATTGAAAGTAGGTATAAACAACATATCTAAGTTGAAAAGAATATGTGATATTGAATATTAAAACATAATATGTTAACTATAATATGAATGTCATATAAGTTTCTGGTAGGTGTTATTATGTCTCATCAGATATTTATATTCATCTACTAGTTGGCTTCTTCTTTCTACACCCAAAGAAGTACCAGAGCATACTGCAGTACTGAACTCTCAAAAAACTTATGAACATTTGACCAATACTAAGAACCTCTTATAGGGTCACAACCTTTGGTTTGGTTTGGTTGACTCAACTTAGACTTATACATGCCACTAGCAATCCAATCAAAAGTATAAATATTTAATTTATCATAAGGTTATTAAAGCTTTATTGGTGTTGTGCCCACATTCCCATTTCAATTTACATAAGGTACATATCTCAGAGCACAGAGCAGTGATAGCTGAGTGGTTAAGAATTATGAAAATACTTAAAGGTTTTTGGCTCAAAACTTTTCAGTCACCCCTTGTAACACAGAAGTTGCAATGGGGAAAACTGTAGCAATACAAAATTTACTAACTAAGTCAACTCCAGGGTGGCCTTTCTTGTCATCGCCCACACCGCTCTTTGGGCTTCGTCCTGTGGTATTTCAGCAGGATTCTCATAGCCCATAAAAAACAAGGAAAACTTCATCTCAGGGAAGTGCAGCTGCTTCAATAGAGTCATGCCAAGTACTCCAGTGTAGAATGGGATTGATTTCCTAGGATCCTTGATCCTGTACATGGTTTGTTGGAACATGAAATCCTGGAATCATGAGGTATATAAAATTAGAAATAGTTTGTTCATAATAAAATATGTTTACTGTCATTGTTACTATGCAGACAAATTTATAACTTCATATTATTACCGTTCCATCTTTTAGTTAGCAAATTGTTAATTTCTACTCAATATTACTCAAAACTTATGTGCATAAAGTCACAATTATTAATCAATGCTGTAGGCAGGTTCCAAGTGACAATAGATATGTACATAACTAGAATTAAAATATGAAATACTTCTGGAATGTTGTTATTTGGTCATGAACTTTAATAAACAAAATCTGAAAATGTTAACTCTTGTATTTTATTTCAGTTTCCATTATCTCAAATTAGGATTAACACTTTCCTACCAAATATGTAGTCTTGTGTAATGGTTTTTAATAAAATAATCAAATCTTACATCAGTCTAGTGTTGGAAAATGGCCTGAAACCTTATCTAATAAGAAACCAAATTTATGTCTGGACCACTTTTATGTCTGTCTCTGTGGCTTGTAAGTTTATGAGCATACTAGTGTTCCTATGCTTAGTATTATTTAAAGAATATTGTGTGTACAAAAGAGGACAATGATTATAATTACATAAAATTAAAATTATACCAAATCAGTATCAGGCATTGAATGATAAAATTTGACACTTGTATCTTTTATTATGTATTACACAGATATATTTGTTATGTCATTCAATAACAATGATAACACAATCACTCAAGAATATAAAATAATATGTAACATGACCAGTTTTTTTTTATTAGACATCTAGACCCCAAAGTTCTCTCTTCATGTCTTCCTACCATTTGTAACCAATGTCGTTATTACTCAGTGTTAATTAAAATTATTATTTTTTAAGTATCACCTCTGTTAAGCAGCATTATATTCATACTGCTTCGTAATGCAAAATATTCATATTGTATAGCATAAGAGTTTTAGGTATCATAGTATTGCTATGCCACTTTTGGTGTAATTGTTAATTTAAAATACTAGGTGTCATTATTTATGTGATAGGTGAATGGTGATGATAGGTTACAATACATATATTATGTATATTTTTCATACAAGAACAAATGATATTCTATCTTAACATACATAGTTTTGTTGAGTTCAGGTGTGTTATTACAAATCCTGTTCTTGTAATTCAAAATTGTAGTATGAGCTACAGTATCTGCAGCTGATCTTAAGAGGCAATTAAAAGTTGGCATTCAAGATCAAGAACAGCTCGAATGAGATTTGTAATTAATTATTCAGGATGGATTCCTGAAACAATGATAGTATTTGTGGTCCATCATTGTCATCAAACTGTCTGACATGGGATGTATTGTGGCATAGCCAAAGGAGTGGGTTTATTTTGCATCTGTCCCAGGGACTTGGCGTTTTTTAAGGTTTCCCTCCTGATAACAAAACAAAAAGGATTTGTGTTCCAGATCCCTTAAGTGTAAGGCTAAAATTCGTCACTTAACGCCGTCACTTCTGTCACTGGTAACTGTGTATAAATAATGATAAATTATATGTAGATTATCATCGACAGAAACTTCTAATTCGAAGATGAAGTGTCTTTTAAAACCATTAAATGCCAGTAGTTTTTTTGGCCAAGAAAAACGTAATGAATAAACTCATGCACCTTATAAGTTCTCCATAACACTCGTAAGGTGTCACATCTGTTCAGCGTATTACACCTTAGCTAAACGTATGACCTATCTCGATAAGAGAGGAGACCAGTTTGTAACAGAGAAACGATAAAGAATTGATGGTGGTGATGTATACATATGTAAAGATTATTACCCGGGTCGAAGAGCACGGGGTCTGGCATAGCGCCTCAATTTCCCGGGGAGAAATACCTTCGGCCATCGTCCTGAAAAATTAACATTCGAAATGACCTTAACCTAACATTATCAATCAAGTCAAAATATTGTTTTTAAAATAAAATATACGAAAAACTAAATGTTAACCTGTTGGGCTGGTAAAACTGTTTAAGATAAGGTATTTGTAGCAATTGTAAACGACGAACTCCAATAAAATATCGGCTTAAAATTGACGTAGCTGACATTTACACTTTTTTGAATTAACATATGATAGATAAATGCATACTAAATTAAAACTTTTGAGAGCCTTAAATTCCGTTCTCTTAATCTACTGACTTCAGTCCAAGGAAACACAAAGGTCCTAAGTGATCGGTTATGAGTCGTATAGAATCAAAAAATTATATTTGTTTTCTCAGTGAGTTTTATAAATTACAAGAATTCTACAGATTGAAAATGTCCTGCAAATTCTAAAGGTAAATTGTGAAATACAAGGAGAGAGATCCAGGGTTTGCGAATTTTTCAAAGATATTTTTCTTTACCGTTACAGTATGTGAAATTTTTAATGTGATCTATTGAATGATTACGATTGGTATAACCATAAAACGCTTTTTTTTTTTGGTAACAAGTAAGCTAAATTTTAATTCACTATGCCATCGATGCTTTATATTAGGATGGATTAAATCTTAGTCAATAACATACGATAAAATGTTAGTTAATAATATAGGACCATTTATTGGTAATCATTTAATCTTTTTGTAAATCATCGATTACTTTGACACTACTTTCATTATAAAAATGTTTAAAGTCATGTTTTCGCGTCACTAAATTAATCGATTTACATTTTATTATTATGAAAAAAGATTGAAATTTAACAAACGTAAAACAAATTTTGAACTCCAAGGATTACCTGCAACTGATTGTCAGTCGTTCGTACACCGCGGCGGGCTTCGCCGCATGGGTACGAGATTACGGCCCTCGAGGGTTCCCCCCATAATCTCAGGGAGTCAACCGCCCCTCGGTGATCTACCGGCAACTATAACAATAAAGATGGCTACAAACAAAAAACCTGTTACTGATGGGACAACATATATTAGCTATAACAGTTATTTTTTCCATAAAATTGATAAGTTGATTATAGCAAACTTATTTTTGACACCATAAAATCAATTTTTCGTTTCAATCAAACACGGCAATCTATCAGTTACTTGGGATCAAATACAGCATTCTTTGAACATCATCATCATCAGCCTTTCTTAGTCGACTGCTCGATATAGGTCTCCCCCAAAAGAGGGTTTTTGCCCGTAATTTATACGCTGGCCATGCGGGTTGAAGATCGCAGGGCATTTAGCCGTGCCTATTAAGGCTGCGCTATACCGCAATCAGCCGGTCGCTAGAGCCTCGTCTGTTATAGCAGGGTGTACCTCGTGCAGATGAGGTTGGCTTGGGTTCCTGAGATGGTGGTTGGAACCCCTTACACCCTATTTTTCTTTCATTCTTGGATATTTTGGATCAAATATGGCAACCCGCAAAATTAAATCGTGAATTTTAGCAATACTACCTGATGAGTACCAAAGTTTATGTTATGTTATAATTTCCATGTCTGTAATGTAAATAATTTTAATATTTTTGTTATTGTATGCCCTAAAGAAATAAAAAAAAACGTTTTATTTAATCACCACAATTCCTTCCAAGGGCAGATTGCCGCCTTTGATTCAAAACGACTTATACCTACGTCAGATTTTATGTTAGCATCCAATAGCATTTGTATTGATACAACTACAATTATATTTTTTATTAGATTTACTGATCAGTTTATCACATCAGGGATAAGTGATTATGTTTGGTATGAATATCATTAGAAATAGCCTTCATTCTTTGAATATTTGATATTTGGTCTTAAAAAAAATAAGGCAGAGTAACTATTTCAGCCAATATTAATAGAAAAGACTGCTATAAATATTTGTAGAATAAGCCATATTATTTAAATTTATTCTGAACATTGTAATTATCTTAGTCATAGGCACACACATAATAAAGATTTTTATGCAGGCATATTTATATGCAATTTGTTATGAAATGACATTCGAAATCATATATTTACGTAATTTGTAACATTACTTCTTATTTAATGATAAAGTTATGTAATCATAACTATGATATTTTTACTAGTGATGAAACGGATAGTGGTTTGAACGAATACCGAATATTCGGCCCTTTATTGCGTTACATGACGTGATTATTTTGATTTGAATATAGGCGCGGTGAACAATTTAAGCGAGCAGCGAGCAAGCGAGCAAGCGAGCAGTGATAGCCTAGTGGTTAAAAATTCAGCCCCTCACTCCGGGGGTGCCGGGTTCAAACCCATAGCGCGCACCTCTTTACAAAAGTGCGTTTTAAATTT
>DWMG01001583.1:0-14893 GCA_018244855.1 Elbella merops
TATAATATGGATTGACTCAATACGGTTCTTTAAATTCTGTTGTGTTCTGTAATAAGAAGATCAAAAGAAACAATCGTAAAATTAAAATTCATCAAATAATAAAAATAATAAAAACAAACATCGGATTTTTTTAAAATTTCCAATTTGTTCGATCAATAATTACGTTCAAATCTATATTCGATATTATTAAACCATTGACCATTAATCTTCCATTGAACCAAATTATAAGGAAACGAGTACAAAACTGCAAGTCACTAGTTGATACGTTAGACAAAGTATCGAGCCGTCTCGCGCGCGCTCTACGGCCGCGCTCCTGACCGGGTCGTCGACCGCACTTTTCGGCAGCGCACCGTGTTTCAGCTGTAACGCAATCCTGCACACACACACACACACGCAGCGCTGCATCGCGTTTGTAGTACACGTACATACATACACAATATTCTTGGAAACCGGATGTTATTGTCGGAATTTGTCAGTATAACCAATGTTTCTATCACAATCGATTGGGATATTTAAGAGTGTTACCTATAAGCGTAACGCAATCCTGCACACAAACACACACCGCTGCATCGTGTGTGTACAACACGCACAAACTCATACTCACATATGTATATGTAAACATACACAATACTCTTGGGAACCGGAAAGTAATTGTCGGAAAATGTCAATATAAGCAATGTTTCTATCGTTATCAACGGGGACGTTTAAGAGATTTTAAGAGATTACCTATAACCGTTACTATGTAATTTAATAAGTCATTCAAACGGTTGGTAATTGACTTGTAAAGTGGCCACGGCGCACGCGGCGCGGCGCCGACGCGCGCGACAAATCGCTGCGATAGTACGCCGGAAAACCATTGTCGATATGACGCTGCTTTGACCGCGTTTAATCACCAGATTCACACATGAAATTAAACGTAACATCACGCCTGTAATTTCCAAAGGGGTGGGCAGAGTATAGTAGTATACTCCCACGATTCACCAGTTACGTTTACGTACATACGTAACTTCACGCCTGTAATCCCCGAAGAGGTATTCAGAGGAATGCAGAACACTCCCACGTTTCACCGGTTACGTTTACGTTCCACTATGTAATAGGTGGTGAGCCTATTGCCATGCACCGGGCACATATCCAGACTCCGAACCACTACTAGAAAATCTAAATTAGAAAATTTTGTAGTGTTTAACTCGGGAATCGAACCCGGGACCTCCCGATCGCCAGTCGCACTTGCCACCAACACGACCAACGAGGCAGTCAAGGCAAACTTAGGTATTGTTAATGTATTAGTTGCGTACATATTTTTTTTTTATATTCTCTAACAAATTCAATTGTAATTTGTAATCTAGACAAATAAATAAGGAATAATAAGGTAATAAACAGTAGCTAGTTAAAAAAAAAAATAAGTCTCATTATATTAATTTCAAGGTTACAACGTGGCGTCACAAGCGTAACGAAAACGTAACGTAAACGTAACTGGAACGCAACAACAGAGTTGTAACGTTAAAACCGTGCCTTAGGTTTGGGAGTGTTGCACGGAGTGTAGTGTGACAGTTATTATTATTCATCGTAATCAGCCTGTCCATTGTTGCACACAGGCTTCTTGACCGTCAAATTTCATTCCTATATTCATTAGCTTATCGCTCATAAATTGACTTCATAGTTTTTAAATTATATGATAGGCTAGCGTTTGGTCGTGAACCGCTTCAATCGAAAGCGTAGATGCGTTTTAATGTGGAGAACGCATGCCAAGGAAAAGCTTATTATCCCTTGCTATAAAGAGTCCCAAATTATATGTGTACGACACTCTGATGCTGGGCCGTGTTCCACTCCTTAGCAGTCTGGTCTTCGTGCACTGGAAGTGCACCTTTTGTTGACATATAGCGGAATTAGTACTGTCTTCTTTGGCTTGTTCAATCTGCGCATGGGTAAGAGAAGAAAGGTAAGTGAGAATATTTCATTTGTGTTAAGAAGTAGGAAAATATATTTGCTTATTTATTTATACTTTCTTTACTTACAACTAGTTTTATAACATGTTATAATGATCAAATAAATAAGTAAGCAAGCGAGCTAACTAATGCAGCGAGGAATGAGTGAATGACTGAATGATTGATTGAATAAATGAAAGAATGAATAAAGATAGAAGTTTAATAACTGTTCTACTACATAGATTATTACATTAATGGATGCGAGTACGAAATTCGCATTGAGTTGTATATGAATGCACGGCCGCGGTCACCGAACGTGGCCCGCTACGGAGCAATCAGTTAAAAGCGTGCGGTCTTCGAATAAAGACTCGTGTACACGGAGGTCGTTGCGTTTTGTTGAAACAACTTAATTCTAGCTTTGGACAAGTTGTTACGCACAAATATACTGAAGGTCATATGATAGATAAGATGGTTTTAGTGAAAATGCTGAACACTTGGAAGAACCGTCCCTCCAAGCTATATGTCATAAGTATGTGGTGCTAGCGAGCGTGGCTGTTAATTTTAAAATTTTGGGGTGTAATCATATAATAAAAAGTAAAATTCATTATATAGTAAAATGATTACAGCTTTTTATACCGTCTCTTATGAAACTATGTATAAGCTGTACTCTTTCTAACTGAACATGCTTGTACACGGCTCATAGTATGTTTGATAACATTTGTATGTATACAATGTGAACAGGCCCTAACCGTCATGTCAAAAGAGGTTTAAAGCGCATAAAGGAACCGAATACAACTTGCATCAAACGAAATGTCGTTTGATTGTATGCGGATATTCGTAGGAATTAAATGAAGGAATATAAATGGAAGCTTTGCCATTCGACGCGGGCAAAGTTGAGAGAGCTATGAATGAGCTGTAAGGGTGGGGAAGGGACAGGGGCATTTTATTAAAAGAACGGCACGCTTTAAATACTAAGAATGAGAGGGTAGTTGAATTTATTTAGTAGGATACTTTTGAAATGGTACATGGTAATTAAATTAAACCTACAAACGAGAGCGACTGAGAGCAGTATTTTTTAAGATGTGGCAGCAATAGCGACTTTAATTTAAAAGTACAAATAAATAACTTATGTGGCGAAGTAGCGATGATTGTATGAATACTGCTCATAGATGTGGTGGTAGACTAAAGCTACATGTGATGTTAGCATAAGCCTAAGAGTCGGTCCTGTATCCATCGTTGACGCTTGTCTAGTCTCTTTAATACCTATATAATACTTAGGAATCTGTGTATGTTATCAAGCCGAATGTGGATCTGATCGAACCGGACACTGGGAATTATTCGAATCTGGAATTTAATTTAGTCGCGATCACGTTTTTAACTATCTTGAGCAATCTAAACACACACTTTCTACACACGGAGGTCTGACCCCAAAAGCAGAGGTGTCTAGATAATGGTTACCGGGCGGCTGGTTAACCACTCGTACCATGTAAATATATATTTATCTCTTACTTATATTTACACTCAGACACAGAATATACTTTTTACGCAAATATTTGCCTAATGTGGAAATTGAACTCTCAGCCTGCGAGTCACCAATCTAACAAACCACTGGACCAACGGTCAAGCCAGATAGCAGTAACGTCCTGATTATTGATCCAGTTCTATGGCTTGGCCCCACCCATGGCTTGAGCTGATCTAGGATTACAGGATGGCAACTCAAACAACCCAGTTTGGATCTAGTTTTCTAAATTCGTCAATCTCTTCTTATAGGGAACTGTGTGTCAAACAGAAAGAATACAGAAATATATAATTCATCATCGTCATCAACATCAGCCTATCTCAGTCCACTGCTGGACATAGGCCTCCCCCAAAAAGGGGTTAATGCCCGTAATCTCCACGCTGGGCATGCGGATTGGAGAGATATATTATTATATCTTTCGAATCATATCGAATTATAACGAATTACTATCGTTCTATTACATATTATAGTACATTATGCATTACATCTCCTAATCCATTTACAAGACTCCCTCTCTACTGTGCATTAATGTACTTGCCTTGCTCTACTTAGTAAGTTCTAACTTCCACTATATAGCTTGTACGTATGTAAATAAATGTTTTACATATTTCTGTAAATGAATGAGATCCGGCAAATATTATCGCGGGACCCCTCTTCACCCACTTGACTCTACGTAGAGTTACTACTTGACATATATCATTATATTATAAAGGTGTTCGCTGTCGGCAATAATGTCGGCGTAATGTCGGCTAAATTATACATGCGGATTATTACGGAAATGTGTGTTATATATCGTTAATTTATCCAGGATTTATATTATAATGTAGGCTAATAGACGCCGAATTGAATATTAGGTACTGCGTTAAAAGAGATGTAAATTATGTATGCGAAAAGTTTTTTATCGGATACCTGATACTTGAGTTAAAGCTTAAGTTTGCAAGTTGTTTTCTGTATAGCTTTCAATTTTTTACAAATCATCGAAGAATTTGTTTATAAAAAGGTATTCTTTAAATGAATATGCACATAAATTACATTTTCGAAATGCTCAATATTTAATTTCATTATTGTTACGGCGTTGTATTGTTTTGTCTTATCTTATAATTCCGTATTAGAATAATATTATAGCTTTAGATCCAGGATGTAATGAAAAGAGACTTACTATAGTGTATAAAATGTATGTTACTTAAAACAGACTTGGATTAATAATAATAATCATGTTGCTAAAAGCCTCATACTAGGTCTCTCTGTGAAAATTTCTATCAAAATGTATTCGGACTTGATAGGCCAAATAATTGTAGTATGAATAAAGGTAATATCGAAATAAATTACAAAATCACGCGAGGAGATTTCAAAATTATTTATAACAAATATATTTATATGTACCTACGCATGTCATGTCTTTTGTGTTTATTGCATCTCTATCAGTGACATTTGATGATTTATTAAGACATCAATCTACAGAAAATTGCGTTTGTTATTTGCGTCTCATTTTCACCTCACTCCGCAATTCGCGGTCCAAACACGAAGCCTCAGATTTTTTACACAAATTTCTCACGATTAATTTAACTTTTTCGTTGTCACAATTCTCTTTCCCTAATGTGTTCTACCGCGAAAGAGTTAACCTGAAGCGATGAAATATAAGGAGATTAAAATTGGTCATGAGTTTTATTTTAAGTCATAAAAAGGTTTTTAAATTATTGAGTTGTTGGTCTGTTACATCTATTTATCGTCATTATCATCAGCTTGTGTCACTTCGTTGCTGGACACAGGTCTTCTCTAATGAGCATTGTCACGATATATCTTCTTCGGTTTGCTGTATCCAGCTATTCTTTGCACCATTTCACAGATTGCCATGCCTGAGCGCCTTTGGTTGGAGATGTTTCCAGACTATCAATTGTTAAAACGATTCGTAACCTGTAGTGGAGCGTAAACCTTAAGTAGAGTCCGGGCAGTTTGCGCGATTGTGTCGCGGAAGTAATAAGAAAAACAAGGGAATACAGACGACGAGGGCCTTTGAAAGGCTTGTCTTGTAGGAGCGTTGTTTCGGATGAGATGTTTTTGTGAAATAAATTTCAAGCGTCTCTACAATTTCTAAGTTACTATTAACTGTTATAACTGTTTATTACTGTCAACTGTCACGGTGGCCTTTTAATATCTAATTGTTTGATTGTCTTTAGTAAACTAAGCTATATTTTTATACAATTCATATTGTTTTGTGTTATATTGTATGATGATCATTTAGTATCACGTCGTATATTCTGTTACATCGTATCATATATTTTGTTTTAAGCTTTTCTTTCTTTTATCGAAGGTACTTTCTTGAATACGATTTTTACATTTACCTTCCGTAAGGCTTCCTTAATTTGGGAATATAAAGTTTTTTCTAATTAACAATAAATAAAATAATTTAAAAAGTAACACGACGGGAAAGTTAGATTTCACCTGGGAATATTTGTAATTTAATTCTGTCTGTTCAGATAATTAATTATATGCAGCCATGTGTATTTTTTTAATTAGCATTGAACATTAATAGACATGATGCTTGTATGATCATTAGAAGATGCATTTAGTTAAGAAAAAAGTAAAATTTCGTATCACTTATTGCTAGGATTATTGCGTTTTTTCTTAATGTTAGATAATGATCAATATATCTACAGACAGAAATTGGACTTGGCGAGCTGAGGACTGGGCACCATGAAGCCCTAATGAGCTCCTATTGGAGAGAGTTATGTTCAGCAATAGGCTGATATAGGTTGATGATGATATAGAACATTGACTGCCTCGTTGGTTGTTGGTGGCAAGTGCGACTGGCGATCGGGTGGTCCCGGGTTCGATTGCCGGGTCGAACACTACAAAATTTTCTAATTTAGATTCTTTAGTAGTGGTTCGGAGTCTGGATCCTCGACCTACCTCTACGGGGATTACAGGCGTGAAGTTACGTTTATGATATAGAACATATTATATCGTTACACCAGTTCCCTTATAAGGCAGGCAGAAAGCATTATTCCAAAGTATCTGTATCCTTACAAACATAATGTGCTTCGTCTACAGTCGTCACCCTCTTTATACGCCTTTTGCCCGCCGGTTTCTTGCTCTTCGACCTCGCCCGTCAAAAATGTATGCAATAAAATGTTTTTGTAACGTATTGTAGTTATAGGAGCTTAGTCCTAATAACCATAATATACGACTAACAGCCCTACTAATTTGGCTGCTCGCGAAAAGGCTAATCAATATCAATAAATCTAGCATAATCTCAGTTTAATTAGGGCGACCGCACACCCGCGACACTACATATCAATTTAGCCGCCGCAACGCATTTGTAACGGAGTGTGTTTAATAATGCTCTTGTTATGAGTTTCCGGGCACAATTAATGTGTGCGGGCTGTCAAATATTTCGGGCTCTAAGCGTTTTATTGTTAGGTCTCGTTATACGTGACGGCGTGGAAATTGTTTTTGTTTACCATGTGTTAATATTATATGGATTAATAACACTTCTGTGTATCCTGTTTTGGCTGGGGGGGAAACTAGAAGTCATAAGGACACGCGCGTGTGTGTGGACGGTGGTTAACGTAGAAGAAGCACGTGGGGTCTATAAAGATAGAGATATTTGGCACTCAATAATCTCTGTCTACCTTGTTAATTACCTAACGTAATGTTGTAATAATAAAAAAAAATTCTGAGACATATAGCTACAATGTAATAATTTTTATAAGCACAGCGTAAGTTTTAGTATTTGCGCTCTGTTTGGAAGAAAATTCCTCTAGAGATAAGATTTTTCTAGAGGAATTTTATCATTTTATTTTGGACTCTAAGATTTTATGTACCCTAACTAATTATCAACAGGTTACTAAATATTATCAAAACGAAAATAAAGTATGGCATTTTATTAATAGAACACATTTTAAAAGTTTATTTTAATTTCATTAAAAATCAACATAATTGGCTTTGTATTTAAATTATTAAGTAATTCTAATTAAAAATTAAATAAGAAACAGAACCCTAGGGGCACTTTTTTATCTATATATGCAAACTAACTTAACGTATACCAAAAATATTGTATAATTTACTTCAGCTGGCAATAATTAGTCCCTTCAGTTAAAACTTATTAGTTTTGATCATACAAAGAAGAAGGCGAATCCGGTTAGGAGCGGTTCAAACGTGTTTATTCAAGTAACAACTGGATCGGCTCCCGGTCGCAGTATAACAGTCGGCCGACACTAACGCGATTTAAGGCGACATGACGACCAAGCTTCTTTGTAAGTTGTAGGTGACACCGGGAACTGTGTCTGTTTGAGAAATGCGTTTTAATATATAATTTATATTTATGAATTATTGTGTATTTGTTTATCATTTTAATGTTTTATATTGTACGCCAGTATTGGATAGCATTTTGAAACATTATCAGTAACACGTTTATCGTTCGTTTGATTAAAATAGACCATTTTACATTGTTACGGGTAAAGTTAAACCGAAATTAATGTAGATCAGTTTTACAATAAATTATTTTTATCTTTGAAAGCTTTACAGTTGAAGTGTTATGTTATTTACGGGACTTATTATATTGCCATAAAAAAGGGCATCTAAAAATGGACTTCACGGGCTACGGCGTTGATACACTTGTAATGAGATAACAATATGCGATAACTATCAGTTCAGTCTTAGTTGCGTAAGTAATAAAATAATAAGAATCGACCCATTTATCATTCCACTGTTGGAACATGGGTCTCCTCTCATATTGAGAGGGATAAGGCCATAGTTTGCCACGCTGGCCAAGTGCGGTTTGGTAGACTTCACACACCTTAGAAAATATTCAATTTTCAATTCAACATTAAATGAAAATATGGTATAATATTACTTCAAATATAACATAGTAATTGTGTGAAAACGTTATAAAACCACTGTTTCTAAGAATGTTATAATAACTGAAAAACGACAAAGATAGAAAGGGTATCAATTAATCCATGTAGAAAAATCTATTTGGTAGTTTTATTGCGATTAATATAAATATGTATATATATGAATCAAATCTCAGAACAACTCACACATGCCAATCTGATCATCATCATCAGCATATCTTAGTCCACTGCTGGACATAGGCCTCTCCCAAAAGGGGGTTTATGTCCGTAATCTCCACCGTGGGCTTGCGGGTTGCAGATTGCAGGGCACAGCTTTTCGCACCGACGCTGCTGCCCGTCGGCGGCCAGGGCATTTAGGCGTGCCTATTTAGGCTGCGCTATACCGCAATCAGCCGGTCGCCATAATGAATGTCGCCACTTATTATCATAATGAATATAAAACAATATAAATATATAGAATGACTAAGAATCTTACAGCCATGATTAAGGCGTTTGACATTTTACAATTAGACGATTAATGCCATAAAGTGACATCTCGTGACAATTATTAAAACATGAGCTATGTTACACATAGACCTCTAGCGAAAATATGTGAAACTAAGAAGGAATGTATGTCAACATATGAAAAGCAACCGAATGGCTAGTCGCTAGCCGCTTTTTATTTATTAATACTGAATTTACATGTAAGTATTATATTTATTACACTACCGTACTGAGGATAATTTTCGTCAATAATAATAATAATTTGGTAAGCAGATAATCCATACAGTCAATTATAATTGTTCACGTTTTTTACATTAACAAGATGTTACAAGCAATTGCACAATAACATCCCGCTTCAAAACGAAGTGAAATTGTTCTTCTTGAACTTTACACAGCAAAAATATAGTTACCTGCATACTTACGGACACACTGTTATGTGCACATAAAAGAGCATTTGACGAATCTAATGACCACACTTTTCAGGATAGACACATACAGTATGGCCGAATAACAAAATTTTACAACGAATTTCTGCCGATGCGACCTAAAGTATTAACTTGGTCGAACTGCATTCAGATTAAGCTAAATCCGATTATTCGATCCATTCAATCGTTACAACTGACGACAGAAAAACTATTGCAGTAATATGAATTATTCATGGAATCCTGACAGCCGTAGCATTACACCAGAAAAAAAATACAAAGCCTTCCAGAACAATACATGCGATTAAGGTATGTCCACAAAATGTTTTGCTGCTTTTCACTGTTATCTGGCTACCCATTTATAACATACTGCTATAAAAAGCAACTTACATATATTGTCAATTAAACTGATGTCAAAAACGTTATAAGGCATGAAAACAGCTGATAATGTGTTGCTTCAGGTGTAAAATTTTTATATTATCGATGATTCACGTACCTTGTGCCACTTGCATGTTACAGTTTAAGGTCACTGTCAAATAGACCGGCTCGAAGGGCAACGCACACTCTGATCGTATTTAAAAGTAGAATTTTAGCACGTTCAATGAAGTCTTATTTTAAATTTTAAATGTTTAATGGCAAAAGATACTCAAGCGCTGGCACAATACAATTAAAATGTAAAGATAAACTATCGAAATGTGTTAGCTTTATTTTATACTGGCTGTGCCCTCGACTTCGTTTGACATAACTTCTTTATTTGTTAACCGATTTAAATGAAAGAAACACTAAATGTTAAGTGAAGCCCATCACAATATAATCCTGTAAACTGCATTCAAATCGGATAAGCCGCTTCTGAGATTAGCGTGCACAAACAGAGATCAATTACAGTTTTATTATATGTAGGTATAGAATATAGATACCGTCACATTCTGCTCTGCTTTCCGAGTCGGGCTATTGGAAATGGTCCTTATGAACTACTCGTGTCTACACCATAGTATTTATTCGTTTAACTCGATAAATATGTACTTAAATCATTTTAATATTTGAAATGTTAAAATCGACTGGTCTTGTAGTGAAGTTACCCTTTGATATTAAACATGATATTATTGATGTTATTATGAATACGATGTCTCTGACATGATACATCGTAAATCCTTAAATGTTGTTAGCTGGTTAATCAGATAATAGACTCGAATTGTAAAACAACAATATAGAATACATATATAAAGATTTAACCTGCCTCTCGGGCATATCTGTAAAAACTGATGTTATCATAAACTGCAACATATTATTATGCAGGTACATACGTGGAACAGTCAATATCAAAAGCGACCACATAATTACACTACGTTGTCATGTTAATAGTCAAATTAAATGTGATAATGTGAAAATAATAACCCGTGCTTTTGCATTATTTAATTTTATTAAGAATTTTAATTTCAGTTCATATTATACAAGTACATAGATAAATGGAATTATGAACAGTTGTTAATTGTGCAATTTTTTTTTAATTAAACGGATCCCATTACATTTCACCATTACTAAATGCAAATGAGTGCTGCGAGGTAATTATTATAGAATGGGAGATTACAATTATCAGGCCGTGAACACAGGTGAGGAAAAGGTGGATCTGGATGGCAATGATACGACGCCCTGGAAATATTTTTTTAGACAGGTTGGTTTTTAACATTTACATTTACTACTTACACTATATTTTTTTTCATTTCGAGGGCCTCGTTGATCGAGTGGATTGCTAGCGCAACTATCGATCGACTGGTATTGAATTTTTCTGGCTTAAAATGTGTAGTAATAGTTCGGAGCCTTATTTTGTGGCCGGCGCATGGCAATAGACTCACTCCCTTTTATCCATGATGGGACGTACAACATAACTAATGAATCGTGGGAATGTACTACACTCTTCTGCCTACACTGTTGGAAAAGTACAGACGTGATGTTTTTTAAAAGTGATATAACATTTAAACAAACGTTTTGTTTCCAGGTGACCATTGCTAGCGCGATATGGACACTCTACTTCACAGCTGGGCTCTGTGTGGGCACGCCCACGGTCTTAATCCCACAGCTAAAGAAAGAAATGAATGCCACTGACATTGACGACGCCATGATCTCTTGGTTGTGTAAGTTTACATTGTTATGTGTGTAAATACCACACTTTGATTTGATATTTAAAAAACTAGGCAGTTGGTACCAACAAAAATTTTAAAAGTTACGTCGGAGTGACCACGGATCCGTGACTATCATACTACTAAAATCTAAGTCTGAATGTCTAGCTTCCACTTTTTTCATTGGATGGTTGCATTATAATTTCCTGTATATATGACAAAGGTAGGCTTATAAGCATTTTTTTAATTTCAGCAAAAACTCCGTATGAAATTATTTACTTGAAATGAACAAATTTGTATAATTTAAGTTTACTATTTTATCCAACTGCGTCACTTGCCAAACTAAGTATATTCCAGTATTTTCTCCTGTGTTCCCAATTCCGTGCATGAAACTGATTTGTTTTGATATGTATATTACGTAATTCAAATAAATTAAAATATATGTAAGTTGTATTAAAATGCAATTCTATTTTCAATCTCATCTTTTTCAGATTCCACCTTCACCTTTGGTGCTATACCATGGGTGCTATTCGTTCCGGTATTCTCGACGTGGGTTGGCAGAAAGATACCTTACCTCATCTCGTCTGGGACTATGCTAGCTTGCTTCGTAATCTTGTACTTCAGTACCAAACCGTACCATATCTTAATATCGGAAGTGGCTCAGGGCTTCACGCACGCCTGTAACGTTACCATCACAGTTCTTATAGTTACAGAATACTCAGATCCAAAATACCGAGGAATCTTCCTTACTATCAAGTCCGCCAGCTTCTTCTGGGGAATCTGGGCCGCGAATGCTATCGGCACCTTCTTCCATTGGAGGTATATCGCGATCGCTGGCATCCTGTGCTCTCTGTACACCCTCATTGGAGCAAACCATCCAGAGTCGCCGCACTGGTTGGCGAATAAAGGGAAATACGAGCAAAGCAAGTCTTCCTTCAGATGGCTACACGGTTCTAATGAAAAATCCGAGAAAGAACTACGAAGCATCATCGATTCTTACATCAATAATCGAAAGCGCGTTAATAACAGAAGCAATATTAAGAAAAAACTCGAAACGTTTAAACTTATGCTCACGGATAGACAATTTTACCTGCCATTAGGGTTGTCACTTTTAACTGCCTTGCAGTATCATTTTTCTGGAAAACTTATATGCAGTACTTTCGCTGTTGACATCATTAAAGGGATGACAAGCAACGAATCAGCAACATATACGGGAATGTTGATATTAGATGGTATTACCGTCATAGGTATGTACGTGGGATCTTTCTCGTCTAGGTTCCTGAAAAGGCGAACACTTTACATGTCTTCATCGTTCAGTGGAATAACATTTCTATTCATACTGGCTTTGTACTTATACTTAATAAAACTAAGTTTGATAAAGGAGAACAATACTATATCTATCCTGTTGCTGATGATATATTCAGTATCGATTAGTTGCGGGCCAATGATCATGTCAATGACCATCACCGGTGAACTGATACCAATCAAATATCAAGCGTTAAGCTACTCGATACTAGCGACGCTATTCTCCATAATAATGACATTATTTATCAAATTTGCACCGCTCATTTTCATTACCTTAGAAATGCACGGAACATTTTTATTTTATGGGATATCGACTGGTATATGTACTGTAGTTCTGTATTTTTATTTACCCGAAACAAAGGATAAAACGCTTATGGAGATAGAAGAATATTTCAAAGATCGTGAAACTGATGCTGATGATAGAACATATGAATGAAAATAGACTAAGTTAAATTAGTCAAACACCCAGTACGAAAGTTATCCACAACGATACTTTATAATTTTAGATAGATAAAATCAGGCTAGTGTTTTTGCGTGATCACTGATTTTAATATTTGTGTATATTATAATAGCACTTCACGCTCGCCAAATGATGGCGAGTGTTGGTGTGTGCGAGCGTGAAAAGGGCCCACTCGCTTCGACGCCTGCGCACTCGTGTCATCTCACTTCCGCTCACCTTAATGTCATATTTTGGAAAAGTTATTAGCGGCACGGAAAAATTATCGCCACTTTGTAGTATCGAGTATTTTGCTTTTCAATACTGATACTTTTGTACTCGATACTAAGGATATGTTCGATATATATCGCTGTCTCGAATACACTCGATGTTTATAGTACGATGCATCGAATCGATCAGATATTTTAAAAGGATGTTGACTCGATGTATCCATGTATTTTCATAAAAAATCGAATCATTAGTAACCAGCTAATGATATCTACTTAATACTGTTTCAGTTGATCTCGAACAATTTAGAAATCTCAATTTAAACCTTAAGCTTTTTTGTTGGTCGCACGAGTTGGCTGCTGTCGGCCCCATAAGAAAAATGTAGAAATTAACATTGACAACACTGCGCGAAAAAGAATTAAATAAGTTCGTTTGTTTTGTCTCTGATCTGTTGTGGTCACGGTAATATTTTAAATTACATTTGTATTACTAGGGTAAAACTTATTTAAAACCCATAAACAGTAAGCGCGAAAATCTAAGTTCTGTATATTATTTCTACTTATTATAATTTAAACAAAAAATATTGTCACACTGCCCTTTTATAATAAACAACAACTGAATCAGCAAAGGTTTGCATGCAATGTCGTTTTTTTTTCTAAGTTCTTTAAAAATAGATTGCAATAGACTTGCAGCAAAGGAGGAAAGTGCTGTTGAAAGAGTAAAAGATAATTTAAAATTGTGGTTTGTTTGAATGGATTGTCGGGTGCTGACCATAGTTCTATGATGCAATGTTAGCAAAAGTACACGATTTTGAGTAAACATCGATGTTTCTAACCGATGTATCAGTACTATACAACATTACAATACTACGAAGCTATGCATCGACATAGCTTCGTAGTATTGTATCGAAAAAAAAAACATCGATGTATTTTCTAAGTGGACAACCTTACTCGATACTTTGAATTCGATACGTTTAGTTATTGAGTACTTTTACACAAGTATCATATAGAGTTTTTGGAGGATGTGTGTGTGGTAATGAAAGTCTTCTCAGAAGGTT
This sequence comes from Elbella merops, assembly GCA_018244855.1. Lineage (NCBI taxonomy): Eukaryota > Metazoa > Arthropoda > Insecta > Lepidoptera > Hesperiidae > Elbella > Elbella merops. Next base: position 14,349 of record DWMG01001583.1, read on the forward strand.
GCGATAGGAATAATTTACTTGGAAAAAAAGTGCGGTAAATATACAAAAAAATCAGGTGTAAATATATATGTCTATCTCCCTCGTTTCTATTTCGCTTTTGGTGCAGTCACGATGTATAGCTGTCTCGCTCTTCTCTCTTTCACTCGCGGTTCGCGGTTCACCTCGCGGCTCGCGCTCGCGATTAGCGACGCGCGGGCGCTCGCGAATCGAAGTCGTGGGCGGTGATATAAATATAGGTTGCAATCCGCGGGTCGCTCTTCGACCGGGGCACCCTGGTTTATGCGCAATGTCGATTTCCATAGGGACCTTCAATTGGACACAATAGCCCAGTTCTTGAGAGAGCAAGCCGAGCGCTACTTCGACAAGGCTGACTCCCATTCCAATGAATTAATAAGAGAAACTGTCTCATATCCCAGCAGACCACCAGGGATCAGAACTCCCTTCAGGAGACCAAGACACGTCATAGATGGCCCAGACGATGACATTACACTGGCCAAAAGGCACCTCCCGCAGGGCTCGTCACCCTCGCAGACACTGCACAAAAA
>DWMG01001584.1:0-14888 GCA_018244855.1 Elbella merops
CTGGCAGAGAATGCTTTTAGCATTAAGTCCGCCTTTTTATTCCTGTACTATTTTGTAAGGTTTAAATAAAGAATAAAAAAATAAATAAATAAATAAAAAAAATGCATGCATCCACGAATTTGGAAGCTCATTACTAAGCCAAAAGAATATCATTGCTATATGATAGTTATATATAATCAGAATCAGCTACATATTTTTCCATTCCTATTAAGCTTGTAACTTTATATAAGAATCTAACCGAGAGACATCTCTCGCTTAGTGCCGACGCGTCTGTCACGACTAGAAAAATCCTATTGTGGATTATGCCGATGCAGTTACTAGAAAACATGAATTAAACCATAGAATCCAAAATCAAAATGGTAGAATACTGAATCGAATGAGTTGATTTGAAGTATATCATCAAATTGAACAAAAAAACCTTGACCGCTTCTTACACCAGTAGGCTTACATTTCTCGTACCGCTCTCACCTGCGCGCTCCGTGCCACTCTGTTTCTCTCTACGTGATCTAATTGCATCGGACGTGACATCCGTATTAAAGGTTAAGTCAACAGACTCGTGCAATTTTTGTCCTATGTCCGGCTTCTCGGGCTGTTAGGCCTACCACAACAGGTTTCCAAAATCGAAAATAACTGGTGCACAATAATACGAGTATTTCTGTAAAACGAAAGCAGTTTTGATCGAAACAGATGATGTTACTAGATGTCATAGCCACACTCAACGTATTATATTTGTAAGTATTTTTAAATACCGTATTTGTATGTATTTTTAAATACCGGTTTGGAGGGTGATGTAAATATATACTGACAAAACCATTATCTGATATCATTCAAATTAAAAATCTTTTAATACAATATGTTGCAATAAAAAGTGCTGCTAAGAAAAACAAATTAAATTGATAAATGATAATAAATGTTAACATGGCTGTAACTGCAATATTTTCCGGTTACTTGATGATGATAATGGTGACCATGGTGATAGTGATGGTGGTGATGACGTCGATAATGATGATGTTTTTTTAAAGTGAAACGTAAGATGAACGTAAATTGTTACTTGTTAATAAATTAGCTATTTACAGAGAGCGGACAATGTGAATGGAATGGTCGGCGCAAACGTTTGATCGTTTGATGCCTTTCACTACTATGCTTATAATAACTATTTGCTTAGCTTTTATGCCAAATATTTGTTTTGTCCAAGATATGAATTGACATTGTAACTAATTTCATACATAAAATAGTGTCGTAAGTTTTGTTATGCATTTTCAGTAGTACAAATGACAAAGACCTAGTTTACTAATTGGTTTAATGTTTTTTTTTGTAAACAATCATAAAATTAATGGTAATGTGATAAAATTAACATTTTTATTGCTATATAATGCAATGGAAGCGATACATGCTCTTTTAAAGAGCATACAAAAAAACAGTTTCAGTTATTCTATCAACCATCTTTTAATTTCATGGTACCAACTGTTTTAACTACGATAGGGCCAAAGTTTATTGTTAAGCCCTTATCGTTATGATAGCACTGTTATAGCGTTTTTGAAGATTATAAGAGCTAGTTGTCTAGCTAGTTTTTGTATTCTACACCATCACGTGTTAACGATTATTATAATAAGGTCAAATCGCGTCGCGCCTCACGCACGCACACACTGGAATTTTCCGATTGGTATATTCCTACCCCTTTGGGGATTACAGGCGAGATATTACTTTTATTGTTTTTTAAGTGCTGCAATGCTATTTTATCATTTGTTCTGATAGCTGCTTGGTAATCCAGTCAGGAGTTGTTCGGGCACAGTTTAGTGTTTTTTATATTGATTAATTAGAACTTGTATTAAATTCTGTGCAATACTGATACTTTATTCGTGTACCTATTTGAAACTTTTTGGTAAAATTCTGGCAACATTCAAAATATTTGTGTACTGTACGTTTTTTTTTTATATTCGTGTTAAAAACAAATTACTGTTCCAATGACATTAGTCCGCAACGATATGACCGAGGCGGGCAGCGATGTCCACATTTGAAAGGCATACGAAACCCGATGAATGGGCAAGAGTACTAGAAACTCGTATTCCGAAACCGCGTTGCGAAAGTTCAGAAACATTTTGTGTTTAAGCAAATTACTGCAACAGATTTCGTGCTGTACAATTTTATATTCCCCTGTGAGACGACATATTACCCACATTTTTGGATACTATTTGTGTTTCTTGGTTATCATTAGTTCTTTATTCCACTGTCAGAACAAGTCTTCTCTCAGAATAGGAAGAGTTAAGGTCATTACTTATGATTCTGACCACCTGCAAACTTGCAGAGATTTTATACATTCTAGAAATTATTCTGAAGAACTGTCGGATATGGGAGTGTTCACAGTTTAAATTGGGACGGACCTGAAGTCAATCAAATATATTACTACACCTAATAATATTGAAACTCTTCCATAGTACGTCTTTGGTCTATACTAATTGCTGCCTTGCAGCGGAAATAGGAGCAGTTGTGGTGAAACAAAACAATAAAAGACAAAATTCCAGGGTTCACAAAAAGACAAAGTGGCAACATATTGCATAATTACATAGATATGGCGGTAACGATTTTACTAAAATGAGATCTTACCACTTGGAAAACTTTGTAATGCTTTATATGAAACAACTTATAGTATATTTCCAGCGCGTACAAACAAGCTAGAAAAACAGCACAGGTCTTGACTTTCAAAGTGAATATTGCCTGTGATCCCCCTGTGATCCTCTTAAACTCCGCGAGTCTCTTGTTCCGCCCCAAACACTCGTAAGGTACTCGTTTACCCCAATCAAGTTTGAACAATACCAGCTCTTGACCTTCGAAATAAACATTGCTCTGTGACCTCCAGGCGACACCAGTCGGAACGCCTGTAAGGTTGCATCATTGATTTGAACGCTCCAACTGATAACCGTGTCGCATTTTGATGATTATGTGCCAGTATTAAATTCTATTAGTAGGCGGAGTTCGAACTTAATAGATTTTTACATTTAAACATTATCGAAGTTCTTATGTCAAAGGATATATTTTAAAAAATGTGTACTCCGTGCTTCTGTTTGAACGTCGATTACCGTGATCACAGCTAATATTTCTATTATTGAGGGTCTACTGTTATAGTTATTAGTGAGTCTGACGGCAGAGATGGAGGTTGTGGGTTCGGTTCGGATGGGAACACATGCTTAAGTATGTTATTCTTCTACTTCTTAAAGTGCCTCTCCGACCAGCGAAGGTTGGCTATCAATTCCGTAAGCTTCTAGCGGTTTTGCGCAAGGTGGTACAGTTCGGCAGCTTTCGGTGTCCTTGTCCACTCCCTGTTGTTTTGTAACCAGGATTTCTTTCTTCGACACACCCTTCGTTCGCCAGAGAGTTTTCCCATCGTGATTCGTTAAGTGTTTTATATATATATTTATATATGTTGTTTGATTAGCTTTGTAATTATCTTGGATTTGTATTTAGAATTTGAATACCATGTGTCGTCGCAATATGTTATTATTGTTATTCATATAATACATCAAATAATGTAAATGATTCAAAAACCAACAGCTTTCGAATAATTTTACATATTATTACGACGTTAATACTAAAAACATAATAGTTTAATATACCTTCTGGATGGTTTAATATCTAATCATAATATACACAGTATTTATATTTAACTTGACGCAAACACAAGCCGTGCACTTGAACCGTGGACGTCTTAATCCGTAACCTCACGGCGACAACCCGACCGTAGCAATTTACTGTTAATTAAAGGTTATATCATCGTTCAGGCACAACTTTATTTAGAGATACTCCATAAACGGCCATCGACACTAATGCAAATATCACGAGAGCTTGTGTTATGGTAACCGGACTGCTGATGAACGACATGTAATCGCTGCGCCAACGGGCCAGATATGGCTTTATGAGTTGCAGTGATTATACGCACAATAAAATTGTATTGTACTTATATTGTACTGACCAATTTTATCAACATGTACCTGTCCGATTACAAAACACTTGATTATACCCGAAGGCAGACCAGTCCTCATCTTCATCCATTCTTGGAGATTTATGAAACAAGATTCACTTTCCCGAGTAACCAACGTCACTTTCACACGAGCCGAGTTATTTGTAGTTATTAGAAATTGCTACACCATTAATTTTAATGTTCAGCTTGGATTTAATGGTAGATTCAGCTTGTAAAATAGAAATTTCATAGCGTCTAGTTACAGCGCTTGCCGTTTTAGTGCGTGGACGTGAAGAATATTTCGTGGATGTGGAAAATTTTCAGTAACAACACAAAAATCTTAAATTTTAATAAGAATGTTATAAACAATATTCATAATATTTTCGCATTCATATTATTGGTTGGTTTGGCCGGTTTGTTTTTCTGTTACGTAGAAAATAAATCGAATTTTTTGAGTATAGATTTTTTTAAGTTAAGTAATCATAAATCCTTTCTTTGTTAAGGTAAATGATATAAATATGTTTCATTTTTTACGCGTATGACAGACATTGACCTTTGATATATTAGCATGTTTAAATAACTCAAAAAGGATCAATAATAAACGGAGTCTTTGTAAGTCCTAAGAAAACATCCGTGTCATGTTTTTTAAGTTTACCGGCGAATGTTGACGATGTACATATTTATCAAGGAAAATCCAATAATGAATGTCCTACAAAAGATTTTAATTTTAGACTAAAGTGAAAAAGTACAATATGATGTTTGGACGAAAAAAAAACCAAAAGTGCACTGGTCTTTCTTCATTCATTCATTCATTCATTCATTCATTCATGGTCAATGCATGACCACTAGTGAGGTGTAACAAATGTTTAATTGCATGAAAGTCCATAAAAACCATGAGCACGATTATTAAGGGTTATTTTGCGAAAATGGTAATAATTTTCCCATCTTGTTTTAAGATAACATAAGGTTGGCACAAATGCATAAGAATTCAAAAGTTAATCATGACTACTGAGAGTCCAATGTCAACCTTACTTGAACGTTCCTGTTGGTGACCACAAAAACAGCTTGCAGTTTTCAAGGAACACTCATAAATTATTTAGTTGAAGCAATTGAATTCCAAGCAAAAACGACAAAATCCTTGAGGATGAAATATCTTCATCGGTGCGTTCTTATGGAGATTCCGGAACCTTTTAAAATGCGTTAAATAGCTTCAATAGATTCTGAACATTAGAAAAACGATTCAGTCTGATTTTGGATTAGAATTAGTAAAACTATCCCCTATTCCACAGAACATACAACAACAGGTGAAACAAGAGATTGGTACACACTTAAACCTACCCTTCGTAGAAATGCAGGCATGCTGTTAATTTATAAAATTTCTGCAGCAAACAATTCGTGAGTAGGTACAACACGCGATCAAACTTACATCACTGGCTATTGTAGGCGGCACTGAAACACAACATTGACGCCGACAGATATTAATTCGGCAGATTAAATCCAGATAGTAACGACATTACAGTATCACGTATTCCATTGACCAGTGTTTCGGGGTGGAGTCGCCGGGCGCGGCCGGGTGCAGTCGTGATATGTGCGGACCTTCACATTTACGGTTCGTTGTTATTTCACTTTAACGATAAGGCGATTGAGTTCGCTTTTATTAATAAAAGCATGAGTGAGTTGTGTACCAGATTAATTCGCGTGTTTTTCGGGATTGGTCGACTTACTTCGCACCTATCCAAGCTTATTTATCTGCTCTTGCCCATCACGGAGAGGATAGTTTAATGCACCGTTTAATGCGTATTTTTTGTTTAAAATAAATGAACATAATCTTAGACGAAAATTAATTCTAATGCACGTACGTTTGTTTTATTTAGAATCATTATCATTGTCTTCTGCATCGTCATTATTATCTTCTTCACCTCCATCATCATATTCTTCATCGTCTCTTCATCGTTATGAACATCAACTCTTGTCGTTTCATTGCTAGACACGGGTTTCCCCTTAGTGAGCGATGTTAAAGCTTTAGTTTCATGCATCCATGATCCAATTACAGCTATATAATTTTCATTTAGATCAAACTCACTAGTTTGACCAAAATCAAAATTACCGAAAGTTTGACCTAGATTTTGTTATATTGAACAATTTCATATGATAATGAAATGAACAAAGTTCAGAACAGTACTATAGTTAAACCCACGAGCGTGAATTTTATTAGAGTTTAATTCTCATTTAAATCGCTCACAATTTATCAATGAAACTAAGTTTATTAATGTCGTGAATATGTTTAAAATGCTACTGAATAAGCAACTAGCTGATAAAGAAACTACAAGCCGTTACTTTCTTTAATTAATTAGCTGCGTTTCGTTTGAGAAACAAGATATAACATCTGGTAACAGCCGTTTAGATATCTCGAAACATTCCAAGTGAGGCCACCTCGTAAAGTGAATGCTGAATGTTAATTTGAATCTAATTTTACAGAAATAACCATTTTGTTCGAGATTTTTCTAGAATTCCATTGATACTGTTAGTGTAAGGAATTTATTTAAATTCGTACACCGTTAAATTTATTATTAAAGTGAATGGTTTTTTTATTATTTTCTTAATGTAGTTTTTAAACATTTCTGTGACATTCTCTTTATATTCATTATTTTAAAGGTTAAACTGTTGATCGGATAAGTTGATGGAACATTTTTTATTCAAAGAAACATACTTAGCCATTGGATATTTTTCTTTGTGCTCACAAGTTTTTTGTTATCACTGACATATTATATGTTTGAAATCCTAATACTCATTAGTTATATATTTTATCTGTATTACATTTCTAAGTCAAATGAATTAGTTTGAGTGTACTGTATTTATTACGCAGCTATATTCTAAGCCAAATAGTGTAATCAAAAACGGCAGAACCAGTTTTAAAATCTATCATAGCTTGAATATTTTTCATTTAATATCTTTATAGCAAATGTGATCGACGTTTTTCAGTTTTATTTACATAAATGAAACACACCTCCTTTAAAGTCACTTTTTCGTATTCCCGCCAAACCAGAAAGTGCACAATTTGTTTTCCATGTTTATTCCGTTCCAATTAGGCCAAAGTTGACAACTACACAGCCGTAATATTTTAAAAATAATGTTAATGCCGCAAAGTAATGCTGGTTAATAGTAAGTATATTTCCGTCGCTTTAAGTTAGTAATAAACAAGATATTAATTATTGTCCTATCTCAAATTATACTTGTTGGTAATGAGAATATGGTCCATGTTTGACATGACTATTTGTAAAATTTCTTAAAAAATATGGAAAGCATATCAACTATAAGAATATGTTCTAAATACTACTATTCTAATAACGGTTCTCATATATACGGATGTTGGTGGTAAAGGTCAGGTCACGAGCCTAATCTCTCTAAAAAAATTGTTCGGTATAAAAATGTTGTTAGAAAGATGCAAAATCGAACATAGCTAGCCGTCCCGGGTCGATTTCCGAAAACTGTAACTGATAGAAAGCGAAAATCCATTATGCTAATGATGAGTCTTCCGACAGAAACACAGGCGAATATTTCATTCACGACCACTTTCCCTAGAAACAGTGCTTAGCGGAAATTGTCTTAATGTCCATAACGAAAGGGACCATTTTGGTGTCTCACAGCATCGAAGCGCGCGAGTCACGAATTATCTGTTAAAACTGTATAAAAGGGATTGTGTTGTCTTGTTATGGCGTTCGCTAAAGTGCCCTACAGCTTAATTCGCATTTGATTTTTAAGGTCGACAATTTCGTTCGGGTTTACAGAGAGTTGGAGAATCGTTTATGAATATAACTTGATATTAAGAATTTGGAGCGAATTAATTACTGAATATTGATTTTCATAATTCCATATTCAAATGTGGAATCAAATACTGTACGTGTCATTTTACTGTAATAATACATTAGGTGTTTCCTTTTTTAAAATTAAGACCAACAATTTTCGAGTCATAACACACTCTTTTTATGCTAATTGCTTAACAAACATTCATGATTAAAATACTGTTTCATTGATAGCAACAAGTTAGTAGTTTTTGTTCCGCAGTTTTTTACTGTAGTTTGCAAAAATACCGCAATGTAATAATAAGAAATGATGTAATTTACACGCTTCATAATGTCGGCAACAAGTATGGCGTTACATTAATATTAAATTTACGTCTCTTTTTTGCTATTATAACACCTATTTTGTCCTCATCGCTTGCTAAAGAGATCTATTCTTAGATTTCCGTATGATAATTGAAAAATCGCCCTCGTTGAGTAGTTGCACGTGCGACTGTTGATCGAGCGTCCTGGGTTCGTTTTATGGGTCTGGGTTTTTCTAACTTAAATTTTCTAATAGACATTTATAGTAGTGGCTTCGAGTCTGGATCTGCGCCCGGTAAACATATGAGTATACTACATTCTTCTGTTTTTTTAATATAAAAGGAAAAACTAGCAATACGGAACTATTCGCCTCGATACACGTCACACATATACCAATTCGACGTTTTAATAAAAATTATAATACCTACCACAAAAAAAACCAAATGAAAGAAACAAATTGATACATCTCAGTAAGAATGCATAAACAATTGATCAAAATTCGTCCATCCGAAACAATGAAAAAAAAAATTGGCATGTACTGAACACTTGTGCCAGCTCAACTTATCTTACTTAACCAAATGGAGTAAGTAACGTTTTAATAGGAAATTTTCATGGCACGACTGTTATTTATTAGAAACGGCATTCCAATTTAAAAGCAACGTTGAGGTCGGTCAGTTATGAAACGGACGTATCAGTAATTTATTTCCAAAAACATTTTACATTTAAAAATAACCTTATACATAAAACACATTTTATTTGCGATCGTTTTAGTTTTAAATATATATTTATTTGCTGTCGGTATGTTCCTCAATATGTTAGTTGTTTATTTTCTATTTCTTTTTTTCTAGTTATTAACGCGGAACATTAAAAATCGCAGATTGATCTTTCAAGAGCAGCCGTGAAGGAAATTAATTACTATTAGTAACTTTCAGCTCGATATATAAGTTCCTTCGTAAAGTACGCTTATGTCAAACCACTCACAGCTAACAGCAAGCTGAATAATAGACAACCATATCACAACAGTGCTGGCAACAAGTAAAAAAGAAACTTCCGGAAAAACTTCGCTTTCGCGCCCTTTTAGATGACAGTTTCGTCTTTTTTTTACAGTTATTTCAGATAGTTTTGGTCCCTGAAAATAGTTAATTGACAATTAATAAAAAACAAACATAAATATCTTGACAGCATCTAAAGGCAATAGATAAAAAACTTTAAAAGAAACTTCTAGACAATCCTCCCTTGTGCTTTGTTTAATTTGACAGTTTCGTTTTTGTCAATTTTATGCACACCTATTTGACCATGTTTTAATTGACCTAATTATATCACATAATTCTTGATTACATGATCATCATTATCATGAACTGTTTAATTGTTCCATTCTAATATACGGGTCTTCCTCAGAATGAGAGCATTAAGAACATAAAAGGATTCACTAGTTTCTACTAGTAGCTGTGAGTCTGGATTTATATCCAATATACGACAATAGGCTCACCCCCTAATCCAGCAGACGTTTAATATAACTGGTGAAATGTGAGAGTACTTCTGTACCAACCCTTCGGAAACTCAAGCGTGATGTAATAAATGTTTATAGGATATTTATTCCACGACATATATGAGATACAGTAATCACACAACACCGTGACTTGCACTTTCGCCTCTGCAACTGATGTGCAGTGAAATTCATGCGCTTTCATATTATTAGTGGCATGCAATCGTATCTATTGTTATTTGGCCTTATAATTTTTGTCTGGTGCAACGTGAGAAAACCACACTACTCTGCTTAACCCTTCGGGAATTAAAGGCGTGATATAAAAGTTTTTTTATACAAGTTTTGTATGATTCGAAATGGTGAGATGTAGTCTGATCTGCCTATCTCTTCGGAGATTACAGGCGTGTTGTTATGTTTTTGTTATTGGATTTTACAAATTTTGCATAATTCCCAATATCAAGATATAATTATATATGTTGATACTTTCTATACTACTTAGGATTATATTGATATGTGAACGCCCTAAAGTGCTTTATAATGATCTACAACGCCTGTTAATTCTTTATTGATATTGAACAGTGAATTATTATAATACTGCCTCGTTGGTCGTGTTGGTTACAAGGGCGACTACCGAACGGGAGGCCTCAGGTTCGATTCCCGGGTCGAACAATACATAATTTTCAAATTTAGATTTTCTAGTAGTGGTTCGGAGTTTGGATATGTGCCCGATGCATGGCAATAGGCTCACCACCTATTCCATAGGGGACGTAAACGTAACCGGTGAAACATAGGAGTGTTCTGCATTCCTCTGCCTACCTCTTCGGGGATTACAGTCGTGAAGTTATGTTTTATTAACTTATATTTATGTGATATTTTAAAGTAATAATACTTTATAGTACAAGACTATATAAATACATCAGATATATGGATTAGCTTCGTAATATACCTATGTAGTGATTTAATTAGAGTTCCCTAATTGCAATACTCAGCAGAGATACGTTAAATAGGTTGTAAGTAATACTTAATGAGATATGAGCCCGATATTTACCCGACCTCATAACGAACTTAATTATTTGTAAAGCTAACCCATATTTAGCGAGAGTTATAAACTACGCGTCAAATAGCAGTCCCTGTTCAATTATAGAAGAACACGGTGGTGGTGATGGCAGTAAAGGTGACGGTGATTATGGTAACTCGTTTATATAATTGTTGTGGTATGCTGAATGAATAAGAAAGTAAAATTATATTCTGGTTTATTTGAGTTTAGTTAACATTTACGCTAACAAAATAGAAAGGCAAATAAAAAAAAATATTTCCACTAACTTATACGTAATCACGCTGTAGTTATGAACTTACTATAATAATGATAAAGTACGATAGAACTGGCATATGACACAACGGTGCAAAAACTCCCAGATTATATCTAATAAAAATAGTCTAAACGAACTGTGGTCTAATGTTGCATGATTTTGTTTTTATACTGGTGAGATAAAAATCTCTGTAGGCCTATATAAATTTTCCCCTATTTTACAATCACGTGAATACACCACACTTTTAAGAACATAATAGGTTAGTAAAATATATTTTGGGAATGTTTACATTATTAAAGCATGAAACAGGTGTTAATAAGGAAAATATTAAAATATTTAGGTCAGCGGTGAAGAAATACAACCATTATCAGGCTTTAGGGATAAACACTACGATAAATAGAAGCTGGAATAACTTTCGGGAAGAGGGAATAGACGTTTTAATTTTACGATTTCGAGGCAACATTAACTTTAGTACGTAATCTCATGCTTCTAATCACCGAATAGGTAGGCAGAAGAGTGTAGTACACTCCCACGTTTCACCAGTTACGATTACGTCCAAATATGAGACAGGATGTGAGCGTACTGCTGTACACCGCTCACAAATCTGACTCCGAGCCACTACTAGAGATTGTAAGTAAGAAAAATTCAGTACTACCCAGCTGGGGAATGGAGCCTTAGACCTCTTGATTATCTTTCGACCAACGAGGCAACCAAGTTACTTTAAAAAAATTAACAAAGTGACACAAAGCGCTTGCTTCTTACCAATAGGTTGTTATAATAAAAATGCACTTTCTTATTAAATAAAGCTCTTGGATACATGTCTTTGAGAAAAGCTTCAATTTTTAAATTTTATTTATTTTACGATGTTCACGTATTTTTTATTCTTTCTATTTAAAAGTATGATATATACTGTTTCATTTACCAAGAAACGTAGAAACCCGTGCGTTCGGCATAACCCAAATAGCGCTCCGCAACCGGACGTGAAAAGTAGGTTTGTTTTGAAACCGTTTCAAAAGACGATTTTTTTTTCTCAATTAAGCGGAAATGAACCTTCAACGGTTTTATACGAATTTAAACAAACAGTTGTCGATTTATGTAAATAAAATTATACGATGATAAAAATGATTCAGTTCAATCGCAGAATTAATAATTGTAACGACACTAAGAATGATACGCGTGTACACCTAGGTGGCCTTTAGTAGCTTTAGGAGCTTTAAAATTGATATAAAAGTGATTCGTAAATGAATAGACATAATTATCAAACGAATGTTATTATTCTAGAACCTTATATATTTTGCAACAAAGTTTATATAACACATATAGCTACATATTCCTAAGAATTAAAAAAAAAATATTTGTTTTTCAGAAATAATACTTGTTTGTTGTAATAATTGTTTCTTGTGGGAGTACAGTTAGCACGAACTTAATTGCATTGTTAAAAAATTGAGACACGTTGTACGGATATAAACTGTTAATATTTATTTCTTATACCATCACGCCAGGTCTGTTGAGAGGTTAGACAGAGAGCACTGAATGCCAAGTGGTATATCCTTACCGACCTGAGGTGCTTCCTCTATACCGGTATAAATCTATTTACAAACATATATATTCATAGGCTACACAAAGAAACTTACAGATGTGTTAAAAGATGTCGACTTTTAACTAATTATTAAAGTTCCATCCCTAGTCTTAACTTCGTGGTTTGAGACGATAGAACCGTTTATATGTAAGTATATATATATACCTTGTATGTACACGTGAGGTATGTACATATGTAGTATACAGTTTTTTATCAATTTACCGACTGGAATAATAATAAAATGTGTATCTAATTGTACCATAATAACAATGTATTCGCTATTTAATTACTGGAATTGTTAAGAGATTTAAAATTGTATTGTAAATAATTTTATGATGCGTTCACGAGTTCACATAATTAATCTATAATCTTGCCTTGAGCATGTTATATGCGTAAGAATAATTATGATTTCCGCTCATTACATCTTCATTCATGTACTTGTTGCAAAAACAACTTCAACAAGTAGGTACTCGTGAAGCTTCTGTAATGAAGTTTTAAGTCCCAGTTTCCTTTAGTACAAAAAAAAAATTCACGTATGTAAAAGAAACACCCATAGAATTGTCTATTTTCATTAAACATTAAAATAAATGGCTTTTAACATCGAACATACTGTGGCATGCCAGCTGGCACGATATTCGAATATAGGTTTACGATAAGCGTGCTGGCTATATAATTACGTACCCTTATATACAATATTGCCTTAACAATAATTGATTCACCCGTATTCCACAGAGGGACGTATAACATAACTGGTGAATTATCGGAGTGTACTACATTATGCTGCCCACCATTTCGGAAATATAGGCGTGATGTTACGCGTGTAATGTTCCTTTCTAATGCAGGCGAAGAATGTTAAAACAATTTTTTTTATTGAAATTGAATTCTTAATGTTCCGTAATAATTAGAAGTTTACTTTTTATATTACAAATACGAATTTCAAGTGTTTAGTTGAAAACATAAATGTATAAAGTTCGTACCGGAAGCAAGGGGTATTGCAATCGACAGGTCACGCCAGGCAATAAAAAACGGACTCCGTCCTTGGTTCCTCGGCGGCTAGTGGAAAATTTACATGAGAATTTTCGTGCTTAGCAAATTCAAATACTTTCAACTGTCTTAGTATATTAAATACCAGCAAGATACGGATTCGATCGGCGATAGAACCGCTTTAGAGATTATCAAGATCTGCTTAATTTACTGAAAGACATAAAAAGAGAGAAATAGAGTCGTTTAGTGCATTGCCATGATTGACCAGTGCCTAATTTTATACGTCCCAACATGACATACGGCGGGTACAAATCCAGACTCCTTGCTCGTTACTGGGAATTTCAATTTATAAAATCCAATAATAACTTGCCCGACCCGGGCCCCGAACAAAGGATCTCATGATCCGCAGTCGCGCTTGCAACCACTCGACCCGGTACCGAGGCAGTCAAATGGGATATAAGTATTCATGATTTAGCAATAAGGAATACTTTATAACATATGCCCACGGCCATATCGATGAATGGAGACCTAAATCGGTTGCATAGTAATAGGTTTTGACTTATTCATGTGCACGGTCACGGTACCAGTCCCAGTCAATTGCCTTGAGACAGATTTGGTGGTACGAAACGTGTTGTGCATTTTAAACTACTTATAACATTGTAATATTGCACAGCCCATATTGAATACTTTGGTTTTTATAGAAATAAGCTCGCGGACTGGCAGACTCTCTGCTTGGAGATGACGGGTCACTTTCGCGTGTAGACAGCGACGACATCGGAGGAATTGCCACCGCGTTGCCTGTATTTAAAGAATATTTTGTGGCAACTTTCAAAAATTCCAACTCATGTTCCCAAGCTCCGTTACTATAGTGATAATATTGTTCCACATTATAATCCGTTAGAAAGCCCGTGCGAAATAAAATATGTTAAAAAAATATAATGAGCCTATTGTTAAATCCTGAAACTGTGTTTTTTAATTACTAAACTGATCAAACCGACGTATTACATAAGTCGAAAATGTTGCAATCAATATCCATATCGGATGGTTCACATTAGATCAATACGTGTAAAAACACAAAACCCTATCACCGATTGAAACTGAAAAAAACAATCGAAAAACAGATCATAACGTTCTGTGTTCGTTGAAATTAATTACCTAGCTCTTTGCTCACTAGAATCAAAACACTGTTCATCAAAACAAGTATTATATTAGTATAATTTCACCCGTACCGGGTGGGTAGTCCTTTCATCTGGCTTATTAAGGTTGTCGTTTCCAATTTTCTCACCAAGTTTATCGTTCTAATTTACATTTAACGTCTAAACGAACCCTTTTAGCGTCCGTCCCGTAAAAATAAACAGCTATAAAATACAGAGCAAACAAAGAGGGAGGCGTTTTAAATGTATGTATATATGAAAAGGTTAGTTTACAAAGGGATACTCTGATTGTGAACCATATACGCAATAGATCCGAG
>DWMG01001585.1:0-14883 GCA_018244855.1 Elbella merops
AGAGTTTAATATTACAGTAGTAGAAGATCGAACAATCAATCATAATGAATCGCCTCAAAATAAAATTATAATAAAATGTAGGTTATTAAAATAATAATTCAATTCAAAGTAAAAAGCGTGGGTTGCTTGATATTATAAATGTTACAATCATTCTATTGGCAATTATCTATGAGATAATAGTTATGAACCGCAGTAAAATGCAAATCTACTTCCAATGACTATAGTCCTATAAATCTACTTCAATGAGTTCATAATAATCAAATTAAAGATAAATTTGAAATTTAGAATTATTCTTACCTTCTCCTCCTCAGTCTTTATAGCCGATAACCTTAACCTAGCGTTCTCCCTCTCTGCGTCCGCCGCCTTCTGTGCTAATAGAGACGCCTCTTCTTCAGCGACCCGACCCTTCTCGGCGAGGAGTTCGGCTGTTTCTTCAGAACGTCGCTGCACAGCAAATTTGATATTATTAATTTGATTTATTGCATTTAAGTTATTTTTAAAAGGCGATCAATGAGCTTAGGTGACTTCTAACCAGATGGTCTGACGATCTGATAATTAATGAACGTATGTGACTTGACCTAATATTCAAGTCGATAAATAAATAGTCTTTAAAAGAAAAAGAGAATAATTTATTTTTTCATCAAACCATGCCAGTATCAAATGATCTAATATTTTAATTCGATGACCGTGAGCCAGCAGGCAAGGGCCGCTAGTGTGGTGTACTGACCAGCGCCTCGTTGGCGAGACGGATTTCCTCCTGGTACTGCAGCAGACGCTGCTCGGCGGCCGCGCGCTCGCGCTCCGCCGCTTCGCGCAGCTGCTTCTCGCGCGCCAGCTTGTTGCGCTCGATCTGACGACGCTGGTAACGACATACGCATATATATGCAAGTTTCTACTCGCAATGGATCGTGCGAGTACTTGGATATAGCACTGAGTCCAAAAATGACCAAAAAAGACCACATGAGGGGTCGTTGAACTGCTTACTATTTTATAACAAGCAGTACCTACAGTTTAAACATACAGTGCACACATGATAATGAGGTTTTAGTTGTTTAGAAATATCATCATGGTCATCGTCCCATTCATGGTTGCTTAATGCAGGTTTCCTCATGCTAATTAAATGTGATTTGACTGACTTCACACTTTATTGAGAACAATATTGGATTCTCATAGGGTATCATAAGTTCCCTCACCATATACACACAATAACAACTAGTCATAATGCTGATAACATTCTAAAGTCAAAGGTGCCTGACAGAATTTGGACTAAAGACAAACAAAGATAGAAATGTAAACCATTGAACTATCATTGCTTTATCACCAACATATAAGAAAAAAATTATTGAAAAAACAAATACCCACCAGCTTCTCCTCCTTAGCTTGTGCCTTCATCTGTTGCACTTCCATGGTGTCAGGCTTCCGTCTTCTCATATATAGATCATGGTTGCCAATGCACAGATCCAATATCTGAAATGACCCATGAAATAATCCATTTAATTATGCAATACAAATGAAAAATGCAATTTTGTGTCAGATAACCCAACTTACCAACTTGTTCATGCCCTTGGGCGAGAAAAATATGAAATTGGTCACAGACTTGTCAACAAACTTGATGACAAACTTCTTGTCATCAAAGGAGATGTGCTTGATCTCGGACCAGGGGAATGTTGTCTTTGGTGTCAACTTGTTGTCTTTCTCGTATATGTTGAGACCAAGTGCAGTCACACCTAAGTACAGATCTGTTTCCTTTTTATTCTGGAAGGATAAACATAACGATATGTCAGAATATAGTGGAAAAGATATTAAAATAAAGCCTTTGTCTATTGGAGTCTAGAACCTGTCAATGGAATTATTTTGGACTGAAAAATGATGAGTTTAAGAAGAAGACAAAGAATAAAATGTTTGTACAAGGAGTAAGAGTTGCTATACATTATTTATGATAAAGTTAATCAATGACTTTCTGTATATACACACTTAAACACACACATACAGACACACACACTCAACTCTTACTCAAGTGAGTGTGTGCATTTATTTCAGATTGCATTATAATATTTTTCTTGACAGTGATACTGTGATTTATTCATCTATAAAACCAATTTATTTAAAAATAAATCAAGGCCTATTATATTTATATTGCTTTCAAACTCAAAACATTAAAAGGGTTTTATTACTCTTAATAATTGTGTCTCTCTTATCTTAATCTGTTAAGTGTAATGTTTTACAGCCTTATACAAAGAGTAATTTTAATATCCAAGCACATGTTTTTCTTAATATTACCATTTACTTTGCGCTTCGGTATTTATAAGACTTACATTAATTACAAAGTAGTTAATTCCATACATGTCTAGATCCTGAGCTATCTTTAGATATTCCATCTCTGCTTCGTCTCTTGACATGCCCTTATGGTCTGCGTACCTGGAATTGATAAGGGAAATTCTTGATCGATTATAAATATGGTGTGAGTGTTAATAACAAGAAATGGTTAGAGCTTATTATATGTAAGATGTAATTTGAGTAATACAAAAAAGTAAAATACCATATTCTTAATCAATTCACTTATCTTTTAATATAATAGTCTCCCACCATTTTAGTGTATGATCTAGTCTATAGTACTGTATCTATTTACTTTTTCTATCCAATAATTTGTGCATGTGCTTGTAGACCCTCATCTGCATTTATAGTAGAGTATGTGTGAGTGTCATTTTCTAACATTGTGTGTTCTATTGTTTGTAAGTGGTCTCATGCATATACATGCTTGTATGTGTGTGTTGCTTTATTTATTCCATTTCGACCCTTTCATCACTCCACTTTTGGAACATGGATCTTCAATGATAATCTGTGGGGCACACCTCTTTACAAAAAATGTGCAATCTATAGTCTACATGTAAATTTAATACTATTTTTAAATTTTAATAACCCCTTTCTTTTTAGAATCAATTCTTACCATATCTTAATCCGTTCCTCCCACATCTCGGGCGTCATCTGGTACTGGTCGATCACCCGCTGCGGCAGCAGGTCTTCGCTGGCCAGCATGCCCGGCTTGTAGGCGCTCTCGTCGTAGTCGCCGTACTGGCACAAACAAGAACACAATGGGACGCTATTGAATGAAAGCAAATGATTTAATCAAAAGGAGTTATTAAACGTGATGAAATGTGTCTTACATGTTTAAGTTGTTTAATCATATTTATTTATATATACCTGTCATTGTGAGAGGGGATCTGTGATTCTGTGTCGAAAAAAATATATATAAGCAGCTAATATCAATCTTCTCATGTGCTCCTCAAAGCAATGTAAATAAATCATGTTCTCAATTCTACCTTTGGGTACCAGAGTTTATTGACCATGCTGGCTAATCTACCTCGGCCTACCGCTGGTCATAGTGCCAGTGAACACCATCGAGCTGATTGTCATTATTATAGGATACTAAGAATGATTGGTAGTTCAGTATCAAAACATTAAAAATAACTAACCTTCGCCTGCACTGCGTAACTCGCCAACAGTACCGATGCCTCTGGTGGACAGTAGATATCCATGCTGAGGATGGCCTGCTTCACCTGGAGGAACAGCAGGTGCTGTGTGACTTCCTGTATCAACTCCTCAGCAACATCCTCCGGGTATAACTTGCATAGCAGCATGAAAGGAGTGCCTGGCATCTGCGATACACACTGATCTTGGACTGTAAACAATATGTTGTTATGATATAATTGGTAGTGGTGCATATAAATCATGTAAAGCAAATTTCTTCCAAATTCAAATATTTTTGTAGACCCCTTAATGAATTAAGTATGATTGTTTAATATACCATGTGAAAAGAGTCCCTTTCCTCTGCCTACTACAACTGGTTACTAATACTAGTAATGCTATTATTACTAGTCTTCCAAGGATGTCACCATTACAGCACTTTCCATCTCACAATTATTACTAACATATAGTAAATGCAGATCCATACATCACTGGAGTATCACATCAAATATACCTATATTCTTGTTTTTGGAAGGTAGCAGATCTAACAGGATGGCAGCCATTTGCTAAATTTGGCCGCAATCTAATAGAAAGTGAAGTGTAGCATAGGATGTATCAGGCTTGCCTAGTAAATGTCTATTCACTCTTGTCTTAAATAATTCTAGTTTATATCAATCATAAAGAATACATATCATTAAACCACACTATAGGAATATGATTGCATAAAATGATTAGTAAGTACCTCTTTTATCCAGCTTCAGCCAACTTATGAAGTGCTTAGTATCCTCGAACTGCAACCCAAAGAACCATGTCTCCCTCAGTCCTATAGTCCTGCACACCAAGTCGAAGAGGTCCCTGCCTGTGGCTCGCCACTATAATATAAAATAAGAATTGATTGGTTTTTGGACACAGACAGGTTACTCAAAACAATTTTAGTTATTTTATTTGTTCATCCTTTATTGTTGTTAACAAAGGGTAGACTTAATATCAATTGGTATTATGTACCAGTCAATTCAGGTGATGATGTTGGAGTAGGTACATAAATGTGAATTTCTATGAAAGAAATGTAGAAAACTATGAAACTATGTAAAACTGAACTTTTTCAATATTCTATTTCTATATTTTACTAAACACATTTACATTGGCAGTGTATTAATTACTAATGAGTCATAAAGAATAAAAATAATTTGGCATAAAAGAACCTTGTTGTATTTAAAAGTAAATTTACATATTTTAATAATTAACAAAGATATGAAATATGTTTCCAGTTGATAAAGAGTTCATTGACTGTCTTGCAATTTGCAGATAAAAACACTGTTGCAAAAACTATGTAATGATAATTAAACAGAGTATTCATTGTATTGTAAATGTTTAATTATTATCTCTGCTGAACATGTGTCATGAATTCTAAACATACAAAATGGCATATTATGAGCAATCTATTACATATATACTCTGAAAGGTAATGAACACAATTTTAACATGGTTCAAACATGCTCAATGTACGTACAATTATTATTATAATTATGCCGTGTTTATGTACTTAAGTAATTAGTGTAATTGGTGTATAACCGTACTAATTATTTCAAATAAATAAATAAATAATAATAATACAACATGAGAATAAAATAGAAAGGTTTCTATATAGAGTTAATACATATTTTTATGTATATAAATGAAATTATAGAGCTCTGCTTTAATGCACACATTACAGAAACAGTACTGCTTAGATTTCAATTTAGTCTTCGAAATATTTATTTCTTAGATAATTTTACCAAAAACAATAATTTTTATATGCACTATTGTGTTCAGTGACATGTTATTTCTCACTGTGGATCACAATGCATAAAATACATTGTTAATATAATGAGAAACACAAAGATGAAGCTATCAGCTAGTCCACTATATAAATATTGCACATTAACCCAGCATCTGGTTCAGTCTTCAGGTCCAGTCTTATAAAACTATGTAGGTATGATAGACAAGGACAAATGAACTGAAAAAATGCCAATAATTTACATTTAACATTAATTGCATAAAAAGATATTTCATGTTATTCTCTTTCAAAATGAACCATTCATTGTCATCTTCATCTTTAATTCATACTTCCATTTACTACTTATGTAAATTGTCGCAAATAGCTGTTAATCTGCTCAGGTGGTTTATTCATTTTATAAATTACCTGACTGCCTTGTTGGTAGAGTGGTTGCAAACGTGACTGCCGATCGGGAGGTCTTGGATTAAATCCCAGGTCGGGTACTATTGGATTTTTCTAATTTAGAATTTCTAGTAGTGACTCGGAGTTTGGATGTGTGCCCGGTGTATGACGATAGGCTCACCACCTATTTCATTGTGGGACTTAAACATAATTGGTGAAAGGTGAGGGTGTACTGCATTCCTCTGCCTACCGCTTTGGGGATTACAGGCGTGATGTTACGTTTTTTTACATTATAAATTACCTAAGTCTCAAATTGCTTTAGTCCAAAAACCTATACGAATTCTATTTTAAAAATTAACATAATAATTTTATGACAACTTTTTACAAATACTTGAGTAAGCAGACTTTCATATCTTTATTACAACATTTGTTAACTATTGCTATAAGAAGTGATAATATTAATGAATTACATATATTATTTACCAATACTAATGGATAATTCAAATACTTATGACTGCTGTTAAGCAATCAAACTGCTTATTATTACATAAATATTCCATAAAAGATGACTAAGGGTAGATCACTATGATGTAAACATAGCTTTAGATAGGAAAATAGCTAAAAAAAAACAAAATGTCATAGTGCCATTGTTTCAAAATTTTGAAACTAAGATATCTAATGAAAAATTACTATGAACCATATATCGCCAGTTTAAATAGTGTTAAATAGTTACCGTTTTGTATTAATAGTAATTTAATAAATTTTGTTACACCTAATATGTTGCCTTTACCATCAAATTAATTAAAGTTGATTGACATAACATAACATTAATGAGTTTTTACATGTATGGACGCTATGGGTATATTTTATCAAAGTCCAGTCAGAAATACCTAATCTAGATAGATTCAAAATATAAAAAGTTACATCTAATTTTAATTTCGATTTATATAGGTAATATTATTTTCCATCAGTATCAGCATTTTTTTGGATATTTTAATATTGCCAAGTATGCCTATCATTATTTACAACAAACCCACTTTGTTTTCGAGAATAAATAGCATTACCGACGAAAAAACGTACATTTGATAAATACCATCTTAAATCGGGAATCGAACTCGGTACTACACATCGCAATTGCAATACAACTGAGCTTTAATCGTCAAATAGTTCAAACGGCAAATTTACCAATTAACACGATAATCAAGAAATTACAGCAACAATTTACATGAGTGACCTAAGGTCAAGATGACTCACAGTCGCTGCCCTGTACAAAGTTACTGTGAAATAAATTAAATTATAATAAAAATACAATATAACCGAATCACCTCAAGGTTGAATTCTAATTCTGCGTCCAACGTACATACTTTCACTGGAAACGACTTAGATGCTTTCTTCCTTCTGAACGGCGGCATTTTTACACATATTTCTTAAAAACTACGACTGAATTCATAAAACGATTAGGTTATGACTGTTGTAATTTAGCACAACTAGTCCACTGGCGAGTTTACGTAATGTACGGGGCGAAGCAACGCGTGTAATATCACATCGCGTACCTATTTCTAGCTGTTATTATTTACAAACAAAAGTAACGTCAATGAAGCAAGAATGCGAAGCACAGAACATTACTACTTGATGCGATGTGAATGAAGAAAAATTATGGTCGGTTGAGTAAGTGCCGTGTGTTGCTAGGTGCAACGTCGTAGAAGTAAATAAATATATGATTTATGTAACTGCGAATAATCCCAATATTTTGAAATAGGTACTTCAATAATATGTAATTTTATTATTTCTATAGGTTATAATGTATCCTCTAATTTAGTTACAATATTATTAAGACGGAACATCCAATCTAGAAAATTTTTATTTCTTCCAATGTTTGTTCTAAGTTAAAATATATCCAATTATCATTTGGTCATATTTTGACTTCCATATTAGTTTATTAACATATATAAAAAATATACTTTTAACTGCATCCCTACTTAAAACACATTCTCAATTTTCAAGGAAAACATAAAATGCTAAATTTTATTAACCAACTTCATAACTAAATGTGACAACCAGTGTTTCTGACAATTAATTATTTTTAACTTTGACAAACAAAATTTTTCTGTCTGGTTTGACAGATTGACATTTCGTTCGTTCGACGTAACTTCTTATCACACGTGGTTCTGTCGTGTTTTGAAAACTATAAAAGTGTTATGAATTAGTCAAAATGGGCAAATTTCGATCAAAAATAAAGGGCAGTACAAAAGGAAAGAGATGGCAGAAAGGACAATCTTCGAATTCCAACCCGAAGACTCAAAAATACAGAGAAATGGCGAAATCCCGGTTTTTTCAAGAGAACCTCGGTAACTGATCATATATTTTTTGTATAACGGCATGCAATTAATTTTCACCTGCATAGTACCTATATTTAGACTTAAAGGCACTGAATCATGAATATTTAAATAAACAATTAAAAAACCAGAAGTATTCCTAAGTTTTCTAACCTTCTTGTTATAGAAGTTATTGAAGTTATGTGCTTTGGGGCGAATAAAAATAAAATATAATGGAAATAACATGTTTTTACTTACATAACGATGTGGAGAAGTTAGATGAATGGTTTGAAAATGTGCCTATTTATATATGTATAAACCAAAATTTGATGCAAACTTGAATATATGTAGGACAAATGTATTTATTCATATCACATACTTCTACTTATACTCTTCTATGTAAAATCCTAATAACATTATCTGCATTTATACAGGAAACTCAGGATTGACCCAGCAAGCAATGGTAAAACACAATGCAATGATGACATACAGCCACAGCTCGAACAAGCCAAAGTCTGCAGTGGAGAATGAGCTGACCATCGCCAAAGAATTTGAGAGCATGTCTATGAAATCTGGTGAAGATTTGAACTCAGAATACACGGACACCTTGAAATCTGGAACCTTTAAAACATTCCAGACCTTCGCTTCAGATTGGAGTCAATGTTCCAATGTTAGTTTCAGCAAGTAAGTTAACATAGAACTGTTTTTCGTTATAAAGCCAAGTTTATTTTATTATCATATTAATTGTTATACTGGTAATACAGACACAACCTATTCCTCATGGGTGTAGGCAAATATTAAGGATTCCAACTAGTTACTGTTTGAGGATGCTTCTTTCAATTCTTCTATATTCATTATAGTGGTCATAAGTTTGTGCTTGTGTATGGCAAAATAGATAATCTTTATTATATGTTACATATAATTGAACTGGTGCATAGCAGCAGTATTACACAGCCCTGCCTACAACTTTAGAGAAATACAGTTATGTTATCTGAGATTCAAAATCATGCTCTCACCTTGACATTTTGATTGCATGAGTTATCTGAAAAAAACAACTGATAAATTATTTTCTTGTCTCCCCTTTCAGGCTTCTGAGCAAATTTGACTCCAAAAATGCTTTACATAAAGAAATGCTTGCTGTCCTGGCAGCTGTGACTGAAGTGATCAAGGAGCATGGTGGAAAGGAATCCACTACTGAATATTTTGCTGCCCTGGTATACTTATATTATTATGAATTCTTGTTATAGTATTTTATACTTACATCATTAGGATTCCATGTTCAGGATTTTGTCGAAATGACAGTATGAGAACATAGCCAAGTCTCAAACAGATAGCTAATTTCAAACAACACAAATTTTACAGTCTACAAACCAGCCAAGAAACCTCACCCAACAGATAGGGTTGCTGAACATTGGTCTAACAGGCAGGACATATAAAGTCATATAATTTGTTAATAATGACCTGTGAGATCCTTGATGACCTTGACTTTAACTACCTTTATAATTTGCTTTACAAGTTAATGCTATCTCTCTTTTGTGTATAATTTATTTCATGTTCTTAATGTAGGCCAGTTTCAGAATATTGAATGACGATGATGACAAACTTATTGGTTTCAGATGGAAACACTTAAATCATCCGAAGAAGAACAAAGTCTAATGGCAACATTATCACTCTTGTCGAGGGGAATCAAGTCAGTACCACAAGCAGTATTGAGAAAACAGTTTTCTGACTCAGCTGAAGTGTTCATGGACATTTTGAAGAAGAATGCTCAAACAGAGAATGGGACATTATTGAGAGGTGTCATTGGTTGTTTGTCCGTGCTGCTTAGGGCCCAAGAATATGCTCTGTGGGGGGACTCCTCTACAATGAATGTGTTTGAATCTGTGTTAGCGTTTTCCTTGCATTCAAAACCTAAGGTGAGTTAATGTCTCTTTTTTAAATATAAAACTATGTATTTGTAACTATAACATAAAATATAACATCACACCTTTATTATTAAATTATGGGTTTTGACCATTGCACTGTCTACATGTTTTAGTATTTTATACAGATGCCAATATATTAATGAGAGTGACATATTGGCATGTGTCACACAATCTGTTACTATATACCCTCAAAAGGGCTAATGTTACTACGCTCTTCAGGATCACTATCTCTTTCAGCTCTGAACAGGGACTGTATTTAATAACACCAATGGTTCTGAGAATTTGCTGTAGCTTTATTAATTCCAAAAATGGTTAACTGTGCACGCGCCGCCATCTGTCGATTTCTTAGTTGCAAGTGATTCCAGCGCCGTGTAGATCCCCCCGTCCTGCGCGGGGTGATAGGCGCGAGGCTTGTCTGTGACGCGTTCTCTGTTGCGTGTCCGCAACACTATCCTCTAAAATTAAGAACAGAAGTTTCATTAAAATAGTATTGATTTTAGGTTCGCAAGTCTGCCCAGCATGCAATAATAGCAATATTGAGGGGAAGTTGCTTTATGATACCATCTGAAGACCAGAAGACCAAGGTAAATATTCTAAAAATTTGTTATTGTGTTGCTTTAATTTTTCATTAAGTATACTTAATTAATCTACAGGGGGTTAGATTTTTCTTAGGTTATATAATGAAGTTTTTATTTTATGCTTAGTTGACTTTGAAATAAATTTCAGCATTTTGAGCACATATATTACAGTTATACAAAAAAAAATTTTAAATGTCACTATAGAATAATAAAAATGGCACTCATAATACATATCGGTTTATTTTTTTATAGTGTTTAACATATATGTAGAATTATATTTATACTGGTTCACAAAAGGCCTATTTTATCATTTTTGAAATTCTAAATTGAAAAAATCCAATAGTACCTGACCCGGGATTTGAACCCAGCATCTCCCGATCGGCAGTCACGCCTGCAACCACTCGACCAACGAGCCTATTTCAATTCAATTCAATTCTATATGTATATTGCAGCTCTGCTTTCTTAAACCAGTTAAGTGAAATTATTGAAATATCGTAATATACTCTGTTTTTAGTCACCAAAATTTCACCCGGCGTCGAGCCGCGTTGCTGAGTACTGTCTATCGCAAATCAAGGCTGAAGCATTGCTGTCTGGTCACCGACCTGTCCTGCACACTCTTACTATGCTACGTGATGTCCTGCCAGTCTTCACTAAGGATTATATTAAGGCATTTATGATGTTATGGCTTAGATTTTACATGCACCCTTATTCTTAGTAATTTATCAGTGATCATAGTTTTTGTTTCAACATTATGTGTGTAGTAGGAATTCAAGTATGTTACCATAAACATGATATTGATGATATATTCACTTATGTTTGTTTATTTGTTTTCGTATTATTTCTTCATTGTTATTGTTTGTGTTTTCTTAATTTTAATCCTTTGTCATTTACTTATGTAATTATTAGTACTACCCTACATATGTAATTCTATTCACTTTGTATTTTTGGATTTACTACAATATTGTCGGGCATTAATTGATGAAAAAGTTGACCGGCATTCCATTCTAGTAATATATCCTTTTGATGATCTAACATTTTTCTAACGGAAATATTCTTTTTCAGATGATATGCGAAGCGATTCTGTCGTTGATGACTCATAACAATGTTTATATAAAAACTTGCTGCTTACACACCCTTCATGCCTTACTATCAGCCCCCAAGGGCACCTCCAACCTGACCTCGGCGCTGGCTGTCCAGCTAACGAGAGCCCTGATGGCATCAAGGCCACCTGCTAATGACACAGGTCAGATATTAGCATGGACTGCTGTGTTGCAGCAGGGATATTGCTGTCTTGCTGAGTAAGTTGTAAATTTATGTTTTAAATTACCTCTCATTCTTATAATACATCTCTGAATAATACAGAATCTTTCTGGGTTCCTGGTTTCTTATCATATATAAAACGATCTATCATTTTAACTATCAGGTCCCTTGTGTAGAGTTGTACAAAAAAGTTAAGGGAAAATTTAAAAAATACCAAATACTTGAGAACATTATTTCATTCAATCCCTAAAAACATACAAATATCTTAATAGTATAGATATTTATGTGTAAAAATACATGATTGTTTAAATAGTGAAAATGGTATTTACACCCAAACTTGAACCTACACTACCCCATATGTATATTTGTTACAAATATATGTGTATAATTGTTGTGTTAAACTTTTTGTACCTTAACCAAGATAGAATGTGAGTATTTTAACATGTTTCAACATTACTATTAATATGCATAGGTCCCAAATAAACATTTATTTTGCTTTCAGTCTAGACATGGATCTATGTATGCCAAATCTACCCACATTTGTGAATATCTGTGTCTCGGAGCTGTGGCTCTCTGACGTTGGGGATGTCAACGCAGCCGCGACCAATGCTCTGAAAGTATGTACAACACTTTATACATATTTAATATAAATTATCCAATTAATGTAGCTATTATGGTACACACTAGTTTTGCAGCAATACTATTTAGTTAAACTACACATTAGTATTATTAAATGGTCAGATAAAACAAACAGACACTCCAATTTCAATAGCCTTGTTGAAGTCTGACAGATTTGACCTTTAAAAATCTATCAGTAATGTCACATATAGTTATCCTCTACCACACTACTGTAGATTGAGTTTCATATTTATTGTTTTCTCTTTATTGGAAAAATATATTATGGTCCTAATCTTGAAGTAAACAGATGTTAATAATTTATTCATTTCACATCCAGGCCATTCTTCTAGACTGTGTGAAGCCAGCTGTTGAGTGGACAGAGTATTTCTCCAAAAACAAACAACATATTGACAATATTTTCAAGATGATAGGCACTGGCTTGGACAATCCATTCAATCAAGCTATCAAACATGTTATAATGACTATTGCTGTATGTTTTGAGGTATGTCTTAAACATTAAATATTTTATGAATTCAATTTAAAAGGATCAAAAGCAGTTGTATTTTGGTGTTAACTTACCCTGGTTTAAGGATGTGTACAGAACTGGGTGTGTTGATTTCTTTAAGGGAGAGGCCTAATTCCTCTTTTTTTTTAATTCGTGTCATAGCCCTCTGAGAAAATCCTGAAATTAAAACTTCTTTGAAACTGGACAAAAAAAAAAAAAATCATTTGAGGGAAATCATAAAATCTCGATACATTAAAAATATCTGATATAAATCTGTGCTGTTTATTTTTACGTCCGTTACATTTCTACGTTAAAACAATTAAACGGATTCTGAGATGTTCAGAAAGGTTTCTGAAATGTTTCTTTAAATGTTCTACATATGTAGATATTTTGAACTTTGGCAAATTAATAAGGCTCTAGAAATTACATATTGAAAACAATCGCCCATAAGTCCCGTTATCAATTTTCTCTCAAACACTTCACATTCACAGATAAGTAACGAATACGTTGCGTACGCGCTAGCACCTCTGCTGAAGAAGTTGATCGAACGC
Source organism: Elbella merops (assembly GCA_018244855.1). Taxonomy (NCBI): domain Eukaryota; kingdom Metazoa; phylum Arthropoda; class Insecta; order Lepidoptera; family Hesperiidae; genus Elbella; species Elbella merops. The sequence goes on from DWMG01001585.1 coordinate 13,376, forward strand.
CGTGAGAGCCACAATTTCTTCAACGAAAAGGAGGTGGAATACGCTACTGGATGCGCCGTTAAAGCTTTGGGGCCGGATTTTGTTCTCTGCATCGTACCTATACGCGACGGTTCCAGCATAAACTTGGATAGAAGCTGGCTATTGCCAGTATTAAGGGAAAAAATCTACAATTCCAGCTTGAAATACTTCGCTACCGAAATATTGGAGATGGCGACGTTCTGCAGGAAGAAATCCCGAGATTTAGCGCAAGCAAACGACACTCCTGGGGCCCACACCTACGACCTGCTCTGCAATCAGCTTTGGGCACTGTTACCTAGTTTTTGTAATCATCCGAAAGACATCAAGGAGAATTTCAAATGCGTCGCACGTGTTCTTGGCAGTGTGCTGAAGGACAATCCAGAGGTTAGACTCGCCGCGATGCAGCGGCTGGGAAAGCTGATCGCTTGCTCGGTGGAGAACGAGGATGACAGAAACGAACTGAGCAGATTCGCTAAAAATTATCTTCCAATACTTCTCAATATATACATGTCGCCCGCGAAAGGGAGTAGCGCGGAAGGGCAGAGGCTGGCGGCATTGGAAACTACACAGGTATAAATATTTTTTTTTTTGCCTTGGAAGATACGTCGCTACCTCTTCAGGATGTCACGAACTCTCATTTTGCCTAATTATCAAATTGTCAATCAGTAACATACGTATAGGTTAATAAAGTTAGTTTAAAAATGGATTGATCTTAAAATTTTATTGCTCATTTTACATCACAGCTAATAAAGGCAGGAGTAATTTTATTAGAAAAAAAATTAAATTGGTATTAATAAATCTGATAAAAAGTATTGATCATTTCAGGTCTATTTAACAATAAGCGAGCAATCTCTTCGCGAAGAGCTGTTCAAGAACGCCCTTGATCAGCTAGACTCCTCAAAGCACAATCATTTCAAGCGAGAATCGATTCTAGACGTTATTCGATTACTAGTTTTGTACCAAACAAGTGATCAAATAGCAAATCTATTTGAGAAATGGATCTACCCTCTATGCGAGACGGTACTAGAAGACCCGAAGAAGTTCAAGAAGGCCAAAAAGAAGGAAGCAAAAAGCACTGAAGGTATGGAAGTATCAAAGGAAGGAAATAGCAATGGCCTGAGGTACAAGGATAAGGCTAGACTGTTGGAAATGGAGCATAAGAAAGCGTACAGGATACTGGAGGAGATATTCAAATCTGATAGCGAGGGTTGCAAGAAGTTTTTGACGGAGAATCATAAGAAGATTAAGAAGTTACTAATTAGTTCGTTGAACAAAGTAGCCGATAGCAGTAAAGCAGCCAGATTGAGGTTTTTAATTGTTGTAATTTATATAGCCTTCTTGCCATTCTGGTGAATGGGTTACAAAAACAGTAACTACACATGTTATGAAGACAGTCAAACTATACCCAGACTTTATACATTCCACAGAAACATTATGAAGAAGGGCTATGTGTAAAATTCACTATTTCATTCCCACATTACTTATAAGCT